>PVIH01003415.1:0-153016 GCA_004025045.1 Sigmodon hispidus
GTACATCTACACAATGGAATACTACTCAGCAGTAAGGAAAAATGATATTCTAAAATTCACAGGCAAATGGATGGATTTGGAGAATATCCTCCTGAGCGAAGTCTCACAAACTCAGAGAGATAAGCAGGGGATGTACTCACTCATTAGTGGTCTCTAAACAAACAAACAAGAAAAAAAGCCAAACATGCCCAAGCGGCAATCCACAACCACGGAACAGCTTGGGATCAGAAACACCCTGGACTGACCCTTTGGATCCCACTCCACCTAGAGAAACACCTGACTCACTCTTGAGGGGGGTGGGGAAAGAACTGGATTTGGCCAGAAGTGGAGACTGATCTAAGCATTACTGGGTCAGTGGGACCATAGGACTGTCTGCTCCCTGCCCAGGGAGGGGATGGGGAGTTGCAGAGGAAAAAAATGACCAGATGTGTTGGGAGGGGGAAGAGACCTTGAATAAGGATATACAGGGATCGAAAAAAAAAATTTCAGAGGGAAAGATGAACACAAAGAAAATGTGGGTGTGGTGGTCTTGTTTGTATTTCTTCCCTTGATGGGCCATGCTTGTCATTCTTATCCTCTGTATGGTTGTTGTTGGCGCTTCCACATTTTAAATTCTTTTTGCTGTGTTTTTTTTTTTTTGATAAATGCAAAATGAGGAAGGAAGAAAAAAAAATATCATTCACCATGACTAAGTAGGCTTCATCCCAGAAATGCAGGGTTGGTTTAACATATGAATAACTATAAACATTATCCATGATATAAAAAAACTAAAGGAACAAAACCACATGATCATATCCTTAGATGCGGAAAATGCCTTTGACAAAATCCAATACTCCTTTATGATAAAAGCTCTGGAGAGATAAGAAATACAAGGAGAATATCTAAATATAATAAAGGTGATTTACAAGAAGCTGACAGCCAGCATCAAACTTAATGGAGAAAAACTCAAAGCAATCCCACTAAAATCAGGAACTAGACAAGGATGTCCTCTCTCCCCTTATCTATTCAATGTAGTTCTGGAAGTTTTAGCTAAAGCAATAAGAGAACGAAAGGAGATTAAGGGGATACAAATTGGAAAAGAAGAAGTGAAGCTATTTCTATTTGCAGATGATGTGATTGATAAGTTACCCACAAAATTCTTCTAAGGAACTACTATGGGTAATAAACACTTTCAGCAATATAGCAGGATACAAGATTAACTCAAAGAAATCAGTAGCCCTTCTACACACTAAAGATATAAAGAAATAAGGGAAACATTACCCTTTATAATAGCTTCAAATAGTATTAAATACCTTGGAGTAACTATAAGCAAAGAAGTAACAGATCTATTTGACAAAAAATTTAAATCACTGAAGCAAGAAATTGAAGAGGATATCAGAAAATGGAAAGCTCTACCATGTTCCTGGATAGGTAGGATCAACATAGTGAAAATGGCAATTCTACCAAAAGCAATTTACAGATTCAATATACTGCCATCAAAATCTCAACATAGTATTTTTTGAACCTTGAAAGAACAATACTCAAGTTCATCTGGAATAAAAGGAAAGCCAGGATTGCCAAAACAATTTTGCTTAACAAAAGAATTTTAGGAGACATCACCATTCCTGACTTCAAGTGATACTAATAGAGCTACAGTAATAACAACATGTTGGTACTGGCATAAAAACAGATTTCTGGATCAGTGGAATAGAATAGAGGATCCAGACATTAACACAAAAACTTATGAACACCTGATCTTTGACAAAGAGGCCCAAAACATTCAATGGAAAAAAGACAGTATCTTTAACAAATGGTGTTGGCATAGCTGGATGGTAGTGTGTAGAAAAATGCAAATAGATTCAAGCCTGTCACCATTCACAAAACTCAAATCCAAGTGCATCAACGACCTCAACATAAACCTGGCCACTTTGTACTTGATAGAAAAGAAAGTTGGAAATATGCTTCTACGAATTGGCACAGGTGACCACTTCCTAAAAATAACACCAGTGGCACAGACACTAAAATCAACAATAAGTGGGATCTCCTGAAGCTGAGAAGCTTCTGTAAAGCCAAGGACACTGTCAATAGAACAAAATGACAGCCTACAGAATGGGAAAAGATTTTCACAAATCCTAGAAGTGGTAGAGGACTGATCTCTAAGATATATATAGAACACAATAATCTGGAGCCCAAAACCTTGAATAACCCAATCAAAAATAGGGTTCAGATTTAAAATGGAATTCTCCATAGAAGAATTACTAATGACTGAAAGGTACCTGAAAAAGTGCTCAACATCTTTATCCATCAGAGAAATGCAAATCAAAACAACTTTGGGATACCACCTAACACCTGTCAGATTGGCTAAGATAAATGACACAGATGACAACCTATGCTGAAGAGGGTGGGGAGCAAGGGGAACACTACTCCATTGTAGGTGGGAGTGTAAGCTTGTTCAGCCACTTTGGAATGCAGTATGGCGGTTTCTCCTCAAGGACCCAGCAATACCACTTCTGGGTGTATACCCTAAAGATGTACAGCCAAAATCCAATGGCATTAGCTCAACTATGTTCATAGCAGCATTATCTGTAATAGCAAGAACCTGGAAACAACCTAGATGCCCCTCAACTGAAGAATGGATTAGCAAAGTGTGGTACATCTACACAATGGAGTACAACTCAGCAGTAAGAAAATATGATATCCTAAAATTTGCAGTCACACGGATGATTTTGGAGAATATCTTCTTGAGCGAGGTATCACAAACCCAGAAAGATATGAAGGGTATGTACTCACTCATTAGTGGACTCTACCCAAAACAAAACAAAACAAAACAAAACAAAACAAAACAAAACAAAACAACAAAACAGCAAAGCATGCCCAAGCTGCAAACCACAGCCACTGAACAGCTTGGGATCAGAAACACCTTGGACTGACTTCTTGCATCCCACTCCCCCTAGAGGAGCACCTGACTCAGTCTTGATGTTGTGGGAAGAAAAGTGGATCTGCCAGGAGTGGAGGCTGAACTAAGCAATATTGGGACAGTGGGACCTTGTGACCGCTGGGCCATGGGGGGAATGGGGAGATGAGGAGAAGAGAGAATGGCGTGATGTGGTGGGAGGGGTAAGGGACCTTGAATAAAGATATTCAAGGATAGAAAATGTTACTTCCTTATTCATAATAATAAAAAAGAAGGGAAAAAGTAACACCCCCTCAAAAAAAATTGTTTCTTGAATATAGAGCAAAGAACAGGCAACCAAAGCAGGCCTACAATAGGAAGGCTCCTATTGTTTAAAGCAAAGCTACTTCACTCTACATGTGCTTTCTGGGTCCCTGTACTTATCTGACCTAGCACCTTACATCCTTGCTAGACATCATATAATACAAGAAGTACTGAGGATGTAACACAGGAGCAAATTGGAGATCTCTTGTAACACTGGGGAATAACTAGCTATTGTAGGTGATCTGAAGACAATGGCAAGAAAAGTGTTCCATGTATTCAATACAGTTACTGTTTTCCTAATATTTTCCTAATACCTAGTATTTCTGAGGAACAGTGTAACAAGAGGTTTCTGGCCCTATCTAGCCCTACAGTTCAGACCTGCCTGTTGCTGCTTATCTAGATCTATGGATATATATAATACATATTTAATAAAACCTGAATATTGGGGAGTGAGCACTCAGTCAAATCCTAGGCAGACAGCTCAGGAAATTCTTAAAGCTTGAATACAAAGATAAACAGCTGAGTCAGTCACACACACTTTTAACCCCAGCACAGGGAAAACCATGGTGTGGTGATCTCCACCCTTGATTCCACAACTGCAGAGACAGAACTTCTTCTATTTCTGTGAGTTCAAGGCTGCATGCCTTTAATCCTAATTGGGATGGGATAGGGTACATAAGGGCTCTAGAAACCAGGCAAATACAGAAGCTACTGACAGAAGCTACCAGGAGTGAGGCTGAGGAAGTTGCAAGACAGCTGGGTGAGAATTGACTGTGGTGCTTTCTCTCTCTGATATTTCAGCCTTCCTGCCATATTTGGCACTCATTTGTAATACTACATAGATCAGCAATCTCAAAGTCCCAAAGAAACTTATATTATTAGCTTATATTAATTTCATGCTGTTTGGCCTAAGGCTCAGGCATATTGCTAGCTAGCTCTTTCATCTTAATTTAACCAATTTCCATTAATCTGTCCTGCCACATGGCTTGTGGCTTACCTGTGTTACCTTACATATTGATTCCTTGGTGGTTGGATCATATCTCTTCTGACGCTGCCCTCCTTCCCCTATCTATGTTTGATTCTAAGATGCCTGCCATAAGCCAAAATAGTCCCTTTATTTCATGGCATACAGAAAGACATTTCCACATTCGAGCAGTGATTAAGCTAAGAGGTACTACATCTGTATACCTGGAGTGCTGACTACCCAAAAACAGGACCCCCAGTGTCTTAGTTTGGGTTTCAATAGCTGTGAAGAGACACCATGACCATGCCAACTCTTAAACAAAAAACATTTGATTAAGTGGCAGCTTACAGTTTCAGAGGTTTAGTCCATTATTACTGTGGTGGGGAGCATTGTGTCATGCAGGTAGACATTGTACTGCATCAGTAGCTAAGAGTCCTATATCTTGCAAGCATCAGGAGGTCAACTGAAACACTGTTTGGTATACTTAGCATAGAAAACCTCAAAGCCCATACCATAGTATCACACTTCCTCCAACAAGGCCATACTCACTTTAAACATACCCATACCTCCTAGTAGTACTGCTCCCTATGAGATTATGGGGGCCAGTAACATTCAAAACACCACAAAATACCAAGAAACAGAGGTATGAATCATAGTATTTGCAGAAATAATTATGAAATCACCAATACTAACACCCTCACTGTACTATTCTAAATACTTTGTATATTTTCCTCATACATCTTCATGATTATTTTATCATTTCCGCATTACAGAAATGGGGAGACTGATGTGGTTGAGCACATGTAGCCTGTGCCAGTCTGACTGCAGTCCCTCCAGTTTTCTCACAGCACCCCTGTCCCAGGCTTATCAACCTTCCACTCTGTACAGGGTTCACTCTCTCTTTGCCTCACACTCCTTTCCCTTTCTCAGGTCTTCTTATGGGTTATTCCCTCCAGAAATATCTTTCCTCTACAGTCCAGAAGGTGGAAAACCATGCCAATCAGTCCTTCCTGTCTTCTTTAAGATCTTCTCCACAGGAGTTTGTGGTGAAAGCCCCTAAGGACCACAGTTGCACCAGCAGGGTTGCTGAGGAAGAAAGTCCTCTTGCTTCATGCACTCCCTTAAATGAAGGTTCTTAACAACTATTCCACTCAGTTCTGTGCCAGGAGCCAAGAAGTGGACAGTTCCCAGCAGAGGTTATAAGGAAATCTGAGGGGAAGGAGTGAGCCAGGCATGATGATCAGGAGAATCTTGCAGCCTGACTGACTAGTAGCCAGAGTGCTTCTTTATACAGAATTTAGTAAGCAGGGAAACACAGTTGTGATGTTCCAAAACATAGATCATATCATTTTTGTTTTTGGACAAGTGTTTCATTTTCTTTTGCTAGTCTTTTAGTCATCATTAATAAACTATGAAAGAACAGAGTTATCATTTCTAACCATTTTCCCACAAGTTTTGACATCATTGATAAACAAAGACATCATTTTTACTTGTTTACCCATAACCCAATTTTTAAGAACCTAGAGCCTGTAGCTCTAGGCCTGGTAGCTTCTATGGCCTCAAGGACACTAAACTAAGCAGTGTATTAGTAACTCTTAATGGTCAAAGTGCCTAGGAAAAATCCTCAGGCCAAAGCTGCTGCAGTTATTATTCAAATTCTGGCATAATACAATGTTTACATTTATTACTTTTATAGAATTTATTTAATCTTGACATTCTATTATTCTTTGGTCATAAGATATCACAGTTTACTCTGAATGTGCTATCTTGTCTAAGAAAGGTAGGTCCTGAATCTCATTCTTTTATCATCTTCCCATTCCATGCTTTGCTTATCAATATAAATACTGTGTAGGCAGAGATATATGACACGTAATTGCCTGAGTGTGTAATGGGAAGAAGCTTGCATTCTGAACTGTGACCAACTTCTCTAGACCACTAAATCTTATCGACCATTTTGAATTTCCTTTGAATATCTTGTTCCTGTGTAAGTATAGGAACAGAAGTTCCCCAAAATGTCTCATAGCCTCCCCAAAAGACCTATTGCTTCCTTATGTATGCCATGATCTCCAAGACATAAGAAAGATCTTCAAGTAGATAAGGATATCTCCCTAAAAGTGGAAGGAGTAGTAGGTTCAGGACTTTCTTGGGTGTTGGTTTCATGTGTGAGTTTAAACACACACACACACACACACACACACACACACACACACACACACACTATCAGAGCCACATGAGAGTTCATTCAGGAGAATTTCCAGGTGAGTACAGGGGTAGAGAAGCAGAAGAAAGACAGATTTCCACGTGGAGGCTCCTTTTAAGAGAATGGGTGGGCATGGATTTAGGTAGTCATGCCTAGGAGCATGTCCTTAGTATGTGGTATGTTCTGCCTGTACCTTGTTGGCTTTACCATGTGGCATGCCAGGAATCCTTACACTGGGAACCTTAGAAGCAATATTCCTGGGAGAAGGCATATTTGATTCATAAGAAAATTTCCATCAATCCAATTTCCCTAAATTTAAAAGTCCCCCAGGTATGCAACAGGTGGAGATGAAAGAAAAAGGTACACACTTTTCATTATTTGGCTCAGCTTTGTGGAACCTTGTCAAACAGCTGTGCTTATGACTTTTTGGCTTATGACTTTTGCCATTCCCATCAGATAAGGCTGTGCCATCTCCTCCTTTTTTTGTTTGTTAAAAAGATAACTAGATTAGCAGGGATCAAAATAAGCACAACTCCTAAGATTACTCCCAAATTAATGATAATAAACCTAAAACTCTGTCCTGAAACAAAAGAAGTGAAAGTCTGTTAAAACAAAAACAAAAACAAAAACCTACAATTCAAGTTCTGTACAAGGAAACAAATATTTAATAAGCAAGTCTTCTATATCTCTACAGCTGGCCTCCATGTTATAACCAGGATATGTCTTACTGCTAGTTATAATATGGAGTCCAGGGAGTATATTCTTCAGGACCAGCTATCTATAGCTTAGGAATCTCTAAGATGGGTTGCACTCTGCTGGACCTGGTACCCATGTTTGATCAGATATTCACAGCCTAGATAGCTCTCAGATGAGATTTGTTCTGCTGAATTAGCTGCCTATGGTCCAACAGCCTTCAGATAAGATATACTGTATTGGCCTGGCTGCCCATTGTGCTGACAGCTCTGAGATGGGGTACATTCTAATGAAGCAGCTGCCCAGAGTCTGGTATTCCTAGGAGGGAGCTTCCAGAACAATGATAGTTATTGCAAAAGCAATTAAGCATTAAGTGTGAATGTTCTGATTCATCTCAGAATTGCATGGTGGCAGCATCTGCAGCACTTATCAAAGGCATGATGGTCAAAAGAAAGTGGTAGAGTCCAGTAGACACAATGATATTAGGAAAACCAGTAACTTAAAACTATAGCCAAGAGATCCTCTCCCCAAATCAATTTCCACCAAACACCAAAAATGTATATTCCTCATCACCCCATGAAACTTTCTCTAAAATTGACAAATGCTTGGTCATAAAGCAAATATCAGCAGATACAATAAAATGGGAATAACTTCTTGTATCCAATCAGACCACCATGGTCCAAAGTTAGGGTTCAACAACAACAAAAATCACAGAAAGCCTACCAACTCATGGAAACCGACCATCTCTCAATTAAACCACCTCTGGGTCAAGGAAGAAGTAAAGAAATCAAAGACTTCCTAGAATTTAATGAAAATGAATCCACAACATATGCAAACTTATGGGACACAATGAAAGCAATGCTAAAAGGAAAATTCATAGCATAAGATACCTATATGAAAATCCTAAAGAAATCTCACACAAGAGACTCAACAGAACAGCTGAAAGTTTTAGAACAATTAGAAGCAAACTCACTTAGAAGGAGTAGAAAGCAGGAAATTATCAAACTCAGGGCTGAAATCAATAAAACTGAAACAAAGTGAACAATACAAAGAATCAAGGAATCAAAAAGTTGGTTCTTTGAGGAAGTCAACAAGATAGATAAATCCTTATCCAAACTAACCAAAAGGCAGAGAAAGTATCCAAATTAACAGAATAAGAAATAAAAGGGGTACATAACAACAGGAACTCAGGAGAATCATTAGACCATATTTTGAAAAACTATAATTCACTAAATTGGAAAGCCTAAAAGAAATGGATAGCTATTCAATAACATATAAAAAAATCATCCACCATGATCAAGTAAGCTTCATTCCAGAGATACAAGGATGATTCAAAATACAAAATATAAAAGTCAATGCCATCCATAATATAAACAATCTAAAAGAAGAAAACCACATGATCATCTCCCTAGATGCTGGAAAAGCCTTTTGACAAAATCCAAAACCCCTTAATGATAAATGTCCTGGAGAGATTAGGAATACAGGAAAAATATCTAAACATAATAAAGGCAATATACAGCAAACTGACAGCCACCATCAAACTAAATGGAGAGAAACTCAAAGCAATCCCACTAAAATCAAAAATAAGACAAGGCTGTCCTCTCTCCCATTATCTATTCAATATAGTTTGTGAAGTTTTAACTAAAATAAGAAAGCAAACGGAGATTACAGGGATACAAATTGGAAAGCAAGAAGTCAAACTATCACTATTTGCAGACAACATGATAGTATATATGTGACCCCCAAAATCTACCAGGGAACTCTTATATCTGATAAACACCTTCAGCAATGTAGCAGGATACAAGATTAACTCAAAAATATCAATATCCCTTCTATACACAAATGCTAAAAAGGTTGAAAAAAAATCAGGGAAGCATTACCCTTTATAATAGCTGAAAATAGCATTAAGTATCTTGAGGTAACTCTACCCAAAAAAGTGACAGACCTGTTTGACAAGAACTTTAAGTCACTGGGGGAAAAAACCTGAAGATTTCACATGCTCCTGTGATAGGATCAACATAGTGAAAATGGCAATCTTACCAAAGGCACTTTACAGATTCAATGCAGTCCCCATCAAAATCCCAACACAATTTCTTTATAGACCTTGAAAGAATAATTCTCAACTTCATATGAAATAACAAGAAACCCAAAACTACCAAAACAATCTTGTTCAATAATATAACTTCAGGTGGCATCACCATTTCTGACTTCAAGCTACACTATAGAGCTACAGTAATAAAAACCTCATACTGGCATAAAAACAGACTTGTGGATCAAAGACATAGAATTAAAGACCCCAACCTTAATTCACATACCTATGAACACCTGATTTTCAACAAAAAGATCAAAAATACTCAATGGAAAAAAAGATAGTATTTTTAACAAGTGGTGTTGGCATAACTGAATGGTAGTATGTAGAAGAATATAAACAGATCCAATTCTATCATCTTGCACAAAACTCAAATCTAAGTTGATCAAAGACCTCAACATAAACCCAGCTATACTAAACTTGATAGAAAAGAAAGTGAGAAATACCCTCCAATGCACTGGCACAGGTGACCACTTCCTAAATATAACCTCAGTAGCACAGACACTAAGAACAACAATTAATAAATGGGACCTCTTTAAGTTGAGTAGCTTCTGTAAGGCAAAGGACATGGTCAAAAAGACAAAAAGACAGCCTACAAAGCATGAAAACGTCTTCACCAACCCTACATCTGACAGAGGACTGATCTCTAAACTACATAGAGAACCTGAGAAACTAGAGGCCAAACTCCCAAATAATTCAATTAAAAATGGGGCACAGAGATAAAAAGGAAATTCTCAATACTTAAAGAACTGCTCAACATCCTTACACATCAGAGAAATGCAAATAAAAACAATTTTGAGATACCATCCTTGCAGAATGGCTGAGCTCAATAACACAGATAACAGTCTGTGGATGTGGAGCAAGGGGAACACTCCTCCATTGCTGGTAGGAGTGTAAACTTCTACAGCTACTTTGGAAAGCAGTATGGCAGATCCTCAGAAAACTGGAAATCAATTTCCCCAATGATCTAGCAAAACCACTATTGGGCATATACCCAAATAACACACATTCCTACCCCAAGGGCATTACCTAAACTGTTCATAGCAGCATTATTTATAATGTCCAGTACCTAGAAACAACCTAGATGCCCTTCAAATGAAGAACAAATTAACAAATTGTGGTACATGTACATAATGGCATACTACTCAGTAGTAAAAAAAAAAAAAAAAAAAAAAAAAAATGGCATCCTAAAATTTGCAGGCAAAAGAATGGATTTGGAGAGTATCTTTCTGAATGAGGTATCACAGGCCCAGAAAGATAGACATTGTATGTATTCACTTATTAGTTAATTTTAGACATAAGGCAAAAAAAAATCCAGGCTATAAACCACGACCCCTTAACAGCTAGGTAAAAGAGACATCGATGAAATCCAGGAATCCCCCTGAAAAGGGGAAATAGAGATCAGTTGAGTAAATTGGGATCATGAGAAGGAGTAAGCAAGGGAAGGTAGAAGCAAATCATGAGAAAAGGAGATGGTTGAGTGAAAGGAGCAACAGAGAGGGAGAAAAAGAAATGGATATTTTGATAGAGCCACTGTTGGGTTAGAAAAAACCTGGTGCAAAGGAAACTTTTAAGAACCCACAAAATGTCCCTGGCTAGGACTTCAAGCAATAGTAGAGGGGGAGCCTAAACAGAACTTCCCCTATAATCAAATGAATGGCCACCTTAACTGTCACCATAGAACCTTCATCCAGTAATGGATAGAGGCAGAAGCAGAGATCCATAGATAAATAACAGGTCGAGCTCCTGGTCCAACTGATGAGAGAGAAGGGAGAGAGTATATGAGCAAAGGCATCAGAATCATGAGGAGTAGAAACATGGAGATGGCTGACTCAAGATACTGGGAGTTCACTAACTCAGAATAATCACTGAGGAACCTTCAGAGAAAGGAACAAAATACTGCA
This sequence comes from Sigmodon hispidus, assembly GCA_004025045.1. Classification (NCBI taxonomy): domain Eukaryota; kingdom Metazoa; phylum Chordata; class Mammalia; order Rodentia; family Cricetidae; genus Sigmodon; species Sigmodon hispidus. Next base: position 11,047 of record PVIH01003415.1, read on the forward strand.
AAGGTAGATGACTGTGAAATGGCATGGGAAGTTTAAGGAGCCTATTACAGTAGGATCAGAGTATGTTCCTGGTGCATGAACTGACATCTCAGAGCCCATTCCCTATAGAGGAACACCTAACCCAGCCTTAATACTGGGATAAGGTACTCGGACTTACCTCAACTGGATATGCCAGACTGAACTGACTCACCTTAGGGCTCCTTGCCCTCCTTGGGGAATGGATGGGAGTGGGGGTGGGAAGGGAGGCTGAGGGAGGACTGGGAGGGACTGAGAGGGGGGAAGGGAAGGGCAGCAATGGAAGATATAATTTAAAAAAAATTTAAAAATATATATAGCCATTATAACAGATAACAAGGACTCTCCCAGCTTCATCACCCTCTTCAGACACAGAATCTGCATTCAACAACAGGTATTCTTTTTAAAACTCAAATTTTCTGCAGTTCTGTCAGAAAGAAGTGAAAACAACAGCAACAAACAGCTCCCCTCAAATCCACAACAACAATGAAAACAAAAACAATAACAAACAGTAAGCCAATTACATGGTCAGAGACATCCAGATGCTAAGGACAAGTGGGTGAAAACAGAAAGATTTTGGCAGATATCCATGAAAGCAAATAAACTGAGAAAGTTTGGAGATCTAGATGAAAAGGACTGGTATTCTGTGGAGTAGTGATAAGGTTAGAAGAGTTTGTTTCATGGATGTAACATCAACAAAGGAGGTAGGGTATCATCCTGTGGTGTTATCCCCAAGAAATCTAGAAATTTTGTGGAATTTCTATCAGAATTCTAAAAGACACCCAAAGACTCACAGCATCCAAGTGTATATTCAAGCCTCTGGGGAACATGTGGAATTCAACCAAAGCAAGCTCCATTCCTGACTCAGTGTAGCCTTTCCCCATGTGGATATTTGGGTCACTGGATGGAGCAGAGTGAGGTTTTATCAAACATATCATGGTTTGGAGGTTTGACTTAACAGGTTATCTGTAAAGTTAAAGATAATCATGCTAAGGTCCACACACCCAAAGAGGCTAAGTAAGAATGGTTGACAGAAGGCACATGGGTCTCAGTGGGAAGGGGAAACAGATTTTGCAGCCTGGGTCGGGAACAGGAGGGATCAAGTGTGTTTGGGGATTAAATACTGGGAGAAATGAATGGATTTAGGCGTCTTTCAGGAACGGGGGGGCGGGGGGGTGGACACAGTGCAGGGGAAACTGTGGAATGTACACAGAACTGCTATGAGGAGGGATTCACAATGAAAATCGAGGGTCCAAACTGCTCTGGAACAAGCAGAGGAGAATCACTGAGGAGAGCCTGGCATGGATCCTGCCAAATTTAAGAAGAATTAATGGAAATTTTTCTCAAAGTCTTCCAAAACCAAAAACCAAGTGTGTGTGTGTGTGTGTGTGTGTGTGTGTGTGTGTGTGTGTGTGTGTGTGTGTGGAAACACCACTTAGCTCCTAAATAAATCACATGCAAGGGCTTATTCTTAATTACAAATGCCTAGTCTTAGCTTGGCTTGGTTCTTGCCAGTTTTTCTTAAGTTAAATTATTCCATCTATCTTTTGCTTCTGGACTTTTCCTTTTCTATTCATGCTTCTATACCCTTCTTTGTGTCTTATTCCATGGTTTGCTGTGTTGCTGGATAGCTGGAACCTGGAGTCCTTTCCCTTCTCTGGCTCCTTTCTCTACTCTCAGATTTCTATTTATCTTTTCTTTGCCTGCCAACCCTGCCTATCATTTCTCCTGCCTTGCTACTGGCCATTCAGTTCTTTTTTAGACCAGCAAGTGTTTTAGACACGCACAGTAACACAGCTTCATAGAGTTAAGCAAATGAATCATAAAAAGTAATATGCCCTAAAATAATAATTCTATGACAAAGTTGAGTTTCTATGATAGTTTAGAGGTTTGAAATGATGGTTATGTCGATCTCTTTTTTTTTTTTCACTGCTGGGGTTGCACCTGGGGCCTTGTGCATGTTACATCCAAGAGCTCTACCACAACTGCAAGTCCATTTCTTTTTAGAAGAGCTCAAAGTAGGGCAAAATTACTCTCCATCAGGGAAGTGAAATAAAGGATGCCACTGGGGTCAGATAGTATCTTTCAAGCACCTTGAATGTCTCCCATTATGTCTTGCCTGTTAAGGTTCCACCACCTTCCAGTACCAAGCTGAGGAATGGATCCAAAAGTCATAAGTCTTTGGGTCTCACACCACAGACAAATTATAGCATAAAATATGAATATTCTAATTGAGTTACACTATCTTTCAACATTAGCACTTATTACAATTTTGATTCCTATTCACTGTCTAGTACTTCTAAGGGTTAAGATGTTTCATCTCTATTATTCCTTGTGTTTTTCCTTAAATTCTAAAAGTAGTCAGGATAATAATTGTTCACATATGGATTTGAAAATGAATGAGTCCTCAATGAATGCAAAACTCACTACCTACATATAAGGTCCAATAGAGAACAGGCACCAGATGACCCAAGACTGGCTACTAGAAAGGCCTCAGTCTCATCCCTAACTTTGTCTTCCACAGCATCACAGAATCTCCAGTAATTTGCATTAGTGGAGCCTGTTCCTATAACTAGCTTTTACTAGAGCAGAGAGATAGATTTTATGACTGATATTGAAGGTTACCTTGGTGTAGCAAACACTATACAGCATGACTTTTGACATTTAGCAAACAAGAGTCAACTGGGAAATTTTGATCATGAAAAAGTCATACATGTTAAAAATAACATGCCTGTTATAAAAAAAAGCCTTATAATTTTATTACATTTTTAAAATTAACATTACAGTGTTCTAAGCTAACTGAAACTTCTACTCACCTTTCTCTAACACACAGGTATATGTTGCCCCACCATTTCCCTATCAATAAACAGAATTATCACTGATCACAGATGAAAATGGGCACTATACAGTTACCTCAGCAATAAAGACTACCTATGTTGCTGGCAGAGGTAGAGGGAAGTTAGAGACCAGTTCTTAGTGTTTTCTGATAAATTTCGGCAATAACCAAAAAATTTTAATGAACACATCTTGAAAATACAGTTGCATTTTAAGATACAGTTCTTCCAAATGTTGTCCCACATGTTTATAGATCTTATCAATTAATACAATCTGGAAGATCTATTAATTTATATATAAAATTATGTATTATTTTTAGATGCAAATGAGCTTTACAATTGTTTAATAAAGACAAATTTAAAAACAGCAAGCTTCCAAGCAGAGATGGGCCGTCTCTCTGGTGTCCCTGACCAACTAGCCCAGCATCCCAGGCTCCTATAGTAGCATGGTACTGATCACTCAAACCTGCTCAAAGCAGCTCTCTCCTGTCCTGTGTCCTGCTCTCCTTCAAAACAGCGCCTGCTGAGGATAAAGTCTGAAATAGTTCTTGTAAATTTCTGCCAAAAGCCCCCACTTCTACACATTGCTGAGATTAAAGGCCTTTCGAATATAAAAGTTACCGAGCCTAGAAGAGGCTCCTAGTGCTGAAAGATTAAACAGACAATTTAGAAACATTAACACCGGGGTAAGATAGAATTATTTTTTATGACAGTCATGTTTCTCAGGAAGTCAAGGACACAGTTCTCTAGAGTGGATGCTTCTGCACCCCAGCTGGGCTGTGTACAAGGGATGGCATCAGTGGCCACTTGTGCACCAAGTTACAATTCATAGTTTCTGACTTGGAATTCCTTGTATACAATAAACTCAAACCTGTCAGCTATAAAGATTTCCCAGCTTACACCTTATAGTTTTGTTTCTTTTTTTTACTTTTTAGCATTCCAATGATACACAAGCAGAACTCCAGAAGCATTTGGCAGAAGCCAACCTCTGAGTTTTGAATATTAGTCTTCTCTCTAGCTAGTGATATGTTCTCCCAATGCTTGGAAGTGTCTGTGAGCTGAGGCAGCCAGTTATGTTGATTCTAGGACAATCACTCTATACTCTGTGAACCAGTTTGCTAAACTATGCCTTTCAATGGGTTGCATCTATTAAGCACATTTTCAAATTATACTATTTCTAATTTGCAATATGTTGTCAGAATAAAACCTCACTGGCATTCAAGGAGCATCTCCAGTGAGTCTCCATAATTTATAACCAACAATACAATATTGAGCACAAGCTATCTTTTAGCAAACCTTGAAATTTTCTCTTTCAGCACCAAGAATCCCAGGCTTATGTGTTGTGGGTACCCTGTTTTATCAATGTTCTTTTGGTTTTTTCTCACTACAAATGTTTCTTTCATTCAAACCCAAGGCAACATCTACTGTATAACAGCTTTACTCAGGCAGGACAGGATAAAGCAAATTCATTTATAAGTCGTATATGTCACACCCTGCCCAATGTAGTGAAACACAGACACTAAGAATTTAGTCCTATGTAGATAGTGTTCTTGGAAAACTAAGACAAAGAATCAACCAAGGGTCTAAGAAAGACCAACAGAGGTGGGAGTTCCAGAACAAGAAGGGCCAGTCCACAGAAGTGTAGCACAGGACAACATTTGACTGTGGACTTAGCTAAAAATCACTTACAGTAGGCTCTGTTTGTTTGGACAGGCAGAAGAGAGAATGTGGGCAGCTTGGCTGAGCCAAGATGAGCTAGGTAGAAAAACTGTGTCACTTCTATGGCCCTGAGTTCTAGAGATGGGAAGGGGTCAGAAATCATATCTCTCCACTCCATCTTCAGCTTAGACCCCAAACTAGAGGTCTATTGTTGGTATACCCTGCTCTGAATGCAATATGTATGACTGCCCTGAAATGGAAAACATAGGTTGCCAATAAGATTCTGTGTTTATTTCAATGAGAATGGCCCCTGTAGATTCATCACCCCCCACCCCAGCCATAATGGATTCTAACCACACACCTAATTAGTATGCTTTCTCTTGTAAGTTGTCTTGGTCATGCTGTTTTATCATAGCAATAGAAAAATTTAGATTAACAAGTGGAAAATAGCATGATATGGAACTTCATTTCCTGTACAAAACTGTTAAAAATATTGCACAAAATTACCTTCATACTAAATGGTATATCAAAACCAAAAGCTACTTTCATGTTTAAACATTGGACTTATACTAAAGATAGCTCATTTTAGATATACAGAAATATTCTAAAGTTCAAGGTAATCCAAAACCCCAAACACTCCTGCTCCAAAGCATTTTGAAAATGAGATACTCAACCAATAAACAGAGTGTGATTATATAAGCTGGGAGCCAGCAGTCAATTTAGCTCATAAAAAAAAGCTTTTCAATAAAAGTAAGCATAGTATACATATAATAAGTACAGCTGACTTTGCTGCTGCTCTGGATTCACAGAGCACCACACTCCACATAGATGGAAAGCAGAGCTGGAAAGGGAGTACAGCTTCAAGATGACATCTGAGAAAAATCTGTTTGCAGACCTTGACATCCTTACGAGTGGATACTTGTTGGTCTTTGAATCTAGCTTAAGGTATTTGAATGTAAGAAGCATTTCTTCAAATACAGTCAATGGCCCTAGTATACCATCCAGCAGTTCAGATGGCTGCCAATGTGCTTGGTAGGTTCCCTCTGGGAAAAGTGGCCTCAGCCTTGTAACAGTGAGGATGGTTTGCTCTTCTAAAAGTACAGTCTTACTAGTAACAACCCTCTTGTTTTTCTTGCCTGGTTTACATTACACTAACAAGTCCTGATTAAGTTACCCCCAGAAATGTGAAAATTTCCAATTTCAGGCTGGTTGCCTCTTTCCCTAATTTTACATAAAACTCAAGACATGATAAAACCTGAACTCTACCTCTCTCCCACTTGCTTCATGAAATGCTGATGCAGGAATCTCAGAGGGTTTATAATGAACATTAGAACAGAAGCAGAGTAGCAAAGGGATTGTAGGAGAGTGAGTGCTCCCCAGAAGCCCCCATACTCATCTGCTAGTGTGGCCTCTCCCTCCATCAGCCCAGATCTACTGGAGCTCTTTAAAAGGCATCGTACGGTTTTTAATTTTGTCTTTCAGTTATCCAAAATACACATCATTTACTAATCTCTACATATAACACAATTCTATAAGTACTTTAATAGTTTAATTTAACAATTAAGTATTTTTAGGATGACTAAAAATATGTTATAAAATCTTCATTGGGAAATGCATGACCCCACCATAGACAAAATATATAACTTTATAATGAACATTTATTATATGAGCTTCCCACTAAGGGGGAACCCTTAAAACTTGTGTGAGTATCTTTGTAGCATACAAGCCGGCCAAGAGAGGCATATGCCCAAGCTGGCTGGGTCATATGTTAGAAATGGTATGGATAGTCATATGCTAAGGACTATTAAAGCTGAGTCATATTGTCTCCTTTCAAGTCTTTGTGAAATCTTCACACTGGTTTCCAGAATATGCCAGCTAAACTCCCTCTGTCAAAGATTAATGTTCCTCTCCATCCATTTTTGCTAGCATCTGAGGTCTTTTGTTTTTCTGTGCACAGGTGTCTGCATGTCTATGTCTGTGTGTTGCATATAAGCTAAATATTTTCTCATTCTCTATCCTTTTCACAAACACAATGTTTTCTGCCCACAGCTCAGTGACTGTTGATCAGTTTGGAAGGTAAACATTCTAAGACAAGCTTCTTCAGTTGTGGTGTGTGAAAGCATCTTGAATAAACTCCCATTTAATACAGAGAACCTGACTGCCATAATTCTCCTTAAAATGTATATGATCTGAAATCTTGCATGTAAAGTTCTGTTTTATTATTTTTGAAGTCTGACTGTGAATGTTTATTCTATGCCAGGAGCCTAGTTCTCTATTCTATGATGTCACATCCCCTCATTAAAATCAGTGTGGTATCCTGTGAATTCTTATAGATGACCCTAGCACCTGGTCTTTTCCAACCCCACATTGGCTTCCTGTATTAAGATCTTCATCTCTTCTTTTTTCTCCCTCCTTGCTAGATTTCCAACCAATAGTGAAGGTGTTGCCTAGACAGGACTTCTTCTATAATCAAATGAATAGACACCCTAACTGCTATCACAGAAATTACATACAACAATGAATAGAAGAGGAGGCAGAGGAACGTGGATGAGCACCTGGTCTAGCTGGGAGCAGGAGAAAAGAGTCTATATGAGCAAAGCAATAGGGCTTATGAGAAAAACTCCCACAGTGATGACTGGCTGGAGCTCTAGAGAACTCACTGAATTAAGAATAGCCACTGGGGAACCTTCAAGAAAAGGAACAAGGTCCTCCATGGATAGGCAGCTGTCCACTGACATGGGCATTATGTGGAGCCTAGAGGGGAGGGCAGACTGTGTTTGTATGCATGGACTGGCACTTTGGAACCCACTCTCCCCTGAGGAACACCTACCAGTCATGACATGAAGATGAGGAAATTGGACCTGCCTGGAGTGGATGCTGAGTTCATCCATTTTGGAACTTCTTGCCCTTTTGGGGGAGGAGGTAGGAGGATAAGGAGGAGGGAGAGCAAGGGGATACATGGGGGAAAAAGGACTTTATTTTCTAAAAAATAAATAATTAATTTAAAAAGTTTAATGTGCAAAAAAAAATCAATGTGGCACCTTCAACTTCATTTGCTAATTTATCAAGTATTTAAGTGAGAGGTTAAACATCCTTTGGAATTCTCTTAAGATGTTTGCTAGAGTGATACCATGTGTCATTGTGAAGAGCCCATTCTGTCAGTGGAAAGACCTGGACAAGGGTCACATCAGTTACAATGGAATTCAGTAAAATATCAAAGTCAGAAAGACAGATGGAGATGCATTTGAGGACATCTAGTTATGATGTTTGTAATGCAGGCAGAAAGGTTGCCATGTCTAACTGCTAAAACTCTCCAGATTGTGTTCAGTAAGATACTATATCATAAGCACCAGATCACACTAACAGCTCTTACCTGTAATGGAGTTATTGCTGAGCATTAAAACACAGTCCAGTGGAACATACCCTTAACAGCTCCCGTGTGAACCATCATGCCAACAAACCATGGGAAAGATAAAGTGAGTATTCATGTAGGGAATCTGTGACCATTTGAAGGAAGTCTCCCTCCCATTGGCTTCGGTTCTAAGCTGGTGAAGATTCTCTGGGAAGGAAGGGCTCAAGTCATTCTGCCTTGCTTTCATTACCATAGATGTCAGTGGAGGTGCTCTTGGTCATTCAATGTACTTCAACTTGATTTAGAAGCAATAAATGATTTACTGTCATTTTGAAACTATTTTGTGGGTGAGGAACAAAGTAATAAGGATCAAATTCAGTCTCCCACATGCCAAGAAATCCTTCTACATATGAGCAAAGCCCTCAGCCCCAATGAATGTTCAGTGAAATTCTCATAGCAAAAGAAATCCCTAACTCTCCACGAGTGTGTAATTCATAAGCTTCCCAAGCCAATGTTACCTGATAGAGCAGGAAAAGTTAATAAGCACACATCAGAATTCCCATCCTGTACTGTCATAGACCAGCCCTCGGGTTTCTAGTTTGCAAACATTGATAGAAGACTGCATCAGCACTTGTTAATGTTCACTTCAACCAGCAGTGGGATTAAATAACAAGCATTTGTTATTGTTCATCTTGGAGGAAACCATTTTGACTATGCTCTTCCTATGAGCGTAAAGGAACTGCAACTTATCAGCTCCCTCATCCAGGGAGCTTCTCACCTAATATGTCCTTAGACATGTATGCTCCATGCCACATGGTCTCTCAGGTACCTCCAGGAGATTCAAGAAGTTCTGAAAAAGTCTGAAAAACCACATGGCTTCTTACCTTCAAAAAATATTAACTTTCTTTAGCTAGTGTCATCATCTTGTAAACTTCAAAATGACATTGTTTTGAATAAACAAAGAAAGTGTGGCCCATGTACACAATGTAACATTATTTTGCATACAAAGAATGAAATATCATCTTTAGTATGTAGCCAGAATGGGCCTGTAGTTGAAAGTTTTCCTGTGTCCCATAGCCATTTGGTCCCAAAAACACACACAGAGGCTTATACTAATTACAAACTGTTTGTTCTACAGCTCAGGCTGTTACTAGCTAGCTCTTACATCTTAAATGAACCCATTTCTATTAGGCTATATATTGCCACATGGCTAATGACTTACAGGTACTTTCACATCTTGCTTCTTGGACAGCTCTATCAAGTCTCCCTGACTCCACCCTTCTCCTGTATTTCTGTTTAAATTTTCAACCTGGTTGTAACCTGTCTTACCATAGGTCAAAAGGTCTTCGTTATTAACCAATGGTAGTAACATATATTTACAGTGTACAGAAAGACCATCCCACATCATGGACCAAGGAGACTATTACTAAACAACTTTACCCAAAGCCAGACACAGAAAGGCAAATACTGTATGATCCCAAGCTCTGTAATAGCCAAGTTGCCTCTAAAGAGACACAGAATAAAACAGATGTCACCAAAGACCAGGAAGAGGGGAGGACAGGAATAGAGAAAGAATGGTTGCCTCGTGGTTACTAAAATACTGTCATCTGGCTAGAATAAGTACTAGTGTGGTACAGCAGGTGCAACAATTCATTACATAGTTCATAAGGGAACTAGGAAGACCTGTGTTGAAAGCCCAGAGAGATGACTTCTGTTCCCTTTGTGAAATGTCTACATTCAGTCAAAATGTACAAAGCTTGATCCTAGCATCCAGGTAAAATGCAGGGCATGGTGGTACATGACTACAGTTCTAGTGATGAGGAGGTGGGAAAAAGTCAGATTCTTGGGGCTCACTGTCCAAATAATATAGATGAATTGACAATCTGCAGTAGTGTGAGAAATCTTATTTTTTTAAAAAAAATGGTAGGCAGTTCCTAAGAAATAATACCCCATGTTGATCTTTGATATTCACATGTACACACACACACACACACACACACACACACACACACACACACATACACACACACACACACATACATTTGAAGGCATACAGCAATACACAAAGAAATGATCAACATTTTAAAAGACTAGAAAATATTAGCCTGTTTTAACTACTGAATGTTGCATATATATCAAGAATTCTAACTTTCTAAAATATGGTCTATCTTGATGTCCTTTTTCTGTGAAGAGACATCATGACTCTTATAAAAGGAAGATTTAATTGAGGGCTTGCTTATAGTTCTAGAGGATTAGTCCATGACCATCATGATGGGAAGCAGACAGACATGGTGCTTGAACTGTAGATGAGAGCTTTATATCTTTGTCCTCAGGCAGATAGAGACAGACAAACACTGGGTCTGGGTCTGACTTGGGCTTCTGAAACTCCAAAGTCTATTGCCTGTGATACATCTCTTCCACCAAGACCACGCCTCCTAATTCTTTCAAAATGGGCCCACAAATTGGGGACCAAGCATTCTAACACATGAGCCTAGGCTATGAGGACTAATTTCACTCACACCACCATAGACGGTCAAACAAAAAATAAGGAAAAGTTCCCATAGATGTTGATGCACATCTATACTCAGGAAGCTAGCCTGAAGGATAGTAAGTTTGAAACCAGTTTGACAGACAATAGAAAGCTCCAGAGCAGCCTGCATAATTCAGGAAAGTATTGCTCAACATTGACAAACAAAATGAACCATTTTTAAAGTTGAACATACACATTAAAACAATGCTGATGAGTCCCTAGAGTGTATTCTTGAATACCAGGCCTGCTTCTAATTTGGCAGGCCTTGGGACAACTGTACAGAAGTGGCTTCTGTTCTAGAAAGATCACTCTCTTCTTAAAAAGGGGAATCCTTTGAAATGCAGATGCAATCTCTGGCACCTTGCTTCTCCCAGATCCAGGGACTAAGCTTAGCCTAAAGTTATGGCTGATGAAATCAACCTTCAAACCTGGCCACTGAGCTAGCTTTTGGCCTTCTCTACTAGCTTTGCTATCCTCGGAGGCTACCTTTCTCCAGAAGAAGGACCAAAAGAATAGCAACTCAAGAGGCAAATGTGCCTTCCATTTCTGTCTCCAGTAACACTGCATTCGTCATCAAGACCCTCTTAGTGCTACTATGAATCTGGCAGGAGCCAGTTCTCACAATGCTTGGAATTGGTTGCAGGCTGTGTGTTCAGCTTCCTTTGCTTTGCAGCCCAGGCTCCTTTTAGTAATCTATGGACAGCAAGTGCTGTGGAAGACATTGCTACTGAGAAAGCCAGTTGGCTGTCAAATCCCCCAAGCCTCTCTCTCTCAGGAAGGAGCTCTACTGCTCCTGTGTCTCTTCCACCCACCCTATATTGATCCTGGGCTCCCATTAAGATCTAAATCAACTGTGAAAGAAAACTGTGTGCACTTGTAGTACACACAATCCATGTGTCATCTTCTGAACTCACAACATTGCGCTGGTAGGAAATGTCAAGGTGTACTACCACTCTGTACTCTACGTCTTCTCCCCATCTCTCTGCTCCCCTGACCCACTCTTGTCTTTTAGATACCCTTCTAGACACTCCTACTCTCCTCATTTCTCTTTCTACACCCATCTCTCTGAGCCCCTGCTTCAGATCCCTGCCCTCTGTACCCTGACTTAACACCTCACTTCACCACACCCTCCATTCTCCTTACATTCTGCATCTCACTTCTCAAAGTATCCTGATTCCAAAGTGCTTCAATTCCATATAAAACTATCTCTGCCTTATCAAGCCTCAAGGGCAAGCTGCACTGTATGACACCAGCAACTACCCCCACCACTTCTATGCATATATGCATATGTGTGAATACATGAGTGCATGTGTTTCTGTGTGTGCTGAATGCATGTTTCCAAGGATGTACATATGCACTTATGTGTAGTTCATGTAGAGGCCAGAGGTCATCTTTGAGTGCCATTCCTCAAGATACAAACACGTAGATTGCTTATTGAATATTAAATATTTTTTGCTTACTTGTATTTTTTAAATTTACATGTATTTGTGTGTGTGTGTGTGTCTTCCTGAGTTTACATGCACCACAGACAGGAATCCATGCAGGACTGAGTTGCAAGTGGTTGTGAGCTGCTGGTGCTGTAGAGGAAGGTCCCTGGGTCCTGATGGAACTGCTGGGGAAGGATCCCAGGTCCTGATAGTTCTGGTGAGGAAGGTCCCTGGGTTCTGATGGTACTGCTGAGGAACAAGCCTGGGTTTCCTACAGGAGCTTTTAATGCTCTTAAATGTAGAGCCATTTCTTCAGCCCTGTTGGCTATTTTTGAGACTGAGTTTCTCATTGGCCTGGAATTCACAAATTAGCTTATGCTGGCTAGGGATCCTCCTAATGCTGTTTTCCAGGACTGTGGGAGATTCAAAGACCAAGTGACCACTCTGGGCATTTTTGTTGTTTTTAATGTTGGTTCCAGGGATCAATCTGAGAAATATATCATCCTTCCATACAAGTACTTTACTACTTGAACTCTTCACAGCCCCACTCATTATTTTGCAGGGGAAAGGAAGCGCTCATTACCTCTGGTCCTTGTAGGCTTCTCCTTAACATTGTTTAGCAGAGAAAAGGCCCTCCCTTTAATTTCTAGAGTGGCTCTCAGCTGAGTGAGAGGTGACACCCTGGGAGCATAAGGAGTCAGAAAAGCACTTCTCTTTTCAAAATATGATTTCTCTTAGTTTTACACACTTTTCTTACAATATTCTGAAAGCTGACAGGGCTTCAGGACAGAAAGCATGGAGGATACAGGGTTAATTTTCCTTCCGGCTGCCTCTTCCTCACAAAGATTAGAGCTGGAAACAATTTAGCCATATGGGGCTCTTGCAAATTAGTCCTCATTTGGCATTTCTAAAGATAATGTACCTCAGAGAAGAATATAATAGAAAGAGAAGGATGAATGAAGGAAAGGAGAGAGGGAAGGAGGAAGGGAAGGAGGGAGCAAGAGAGCAGTTGCTTTGCACAATGAGTTATGCAGGAAGGGGTCTAAGAGACCTGTAAGGTTCTCTAAGTCCCTCGGTGCTTGTGACCATTTAGTCTTATTTGTTATCAGAAGAAAGTTGTCAGGACACAGACACTAAGCCAAGTACAGTAACTCACCAAATTCTGTTCATCCCAAACTCACCTGCCAAAAAGTGATTGTCTAGTGAGGCCAAAGCAGAGGCACCTGTAGGATTTGGGCCCCCGGTGTGTTGCTCTGCAGCCACCTGGTCTCTTAATTGCATGCATGCCCATCACTGGGACCCAAAGGTAGACCTGTTCTGAAATGCTGGAAAGGAAGGTAAACTAGGCAGGATCAAAAGAACAGCAGACCTCCCCAGGCCCAGAATACAGGCTAGTAGATTTCTAGAAGTCCTGGCAGGTAACAGCAGTTCTCTGAGAGCAAAGCTGCTCATGAGTGAGAAACTAAAATTAATTCTTGTGGGAACCAAACACAGACACACACACACACTCACATACACACACGTACACAAACACACACACACCATTGGCTCAGGTAGTTATTAAAGGCAATAGCTTCCCTTTCTCATCTTCCTGGAAAAGAGAAGTCCTCAAGCAAGATGTCAGCAGTATCACACTGCCTCTGAAAGTACCAAGTCTTTCTTCTGGTGGCTCCTGATACCGCTTGTCATGAGACCACATCCCCCAAGCTGTAAACACATCTTTTCATTTTTTGGTGACTTCAAACCTCCACCTTTTTACCTGCCATCATAGGGCAGGCTAAGATGATACCCAGGGGAGCCTTAAGATAGCATAGCAGCATTATTCATAATAGCAAGTGCCTGGAAACAACCTAGATGCCCATCAACTGAAGAATGGATTAACAAACTGTGGTACATCTACACAATGGAGTACTTCTCAGCAGTAAGAGAAAATTATATCCTAAAATTTGCAGGCAAATGGATGGATTTAGAGAATATCCTTTTGAGCGAGGTATCACAAACCCAGAAAGATAAGCAGAGGATGTACTCATGTGGTGGAATGTTCTCTGTATGATGTAAATAAAGTAACTGGTTTGGCCTATGTAGAGCACCGTAGAAGTGGGTGGAGAATCAGAGGACAGGCAGGTAGGAGAAGGGTGGAGTTAGTCAGTCTCCATCTGACTCCTGAAGAAGAATCATGTAAGGAACACAGGACAGCCGTGGGCCGAGCCATGTGGCAGACAAATTAATGGAAATGGGTTGAATTAAGATGAAAGAGCTAGCTAGTAATGTGCTTAAGACATGGGCCAAACAGTATAAAGTATGTAAGTGTCTGATTCATTTCTTTGGGGGACAAAAGCCGTCGCGGACCAGGTTCCAAACCTTCAGCCCAAATGGGTCCGGGAAAACATTCTATAACATACTCACTCATTAGTGGACATTAAACAAAAAAAGCAAAAAACAAACCATGTCTAAGCTGCAAACCACAACCACTAAACAGCTTGGGATCTGAAACACCCTGGACTGGCACCTTGGAGCCCATTCCATCCAGAGAAACTCCTGACTCAGTCTTGGTGTTGGGATGAGGAAAGTGGATCTGCCAGGAGTGGATGCTAAACTAAGCCACATTGGGACCTTGGGACCTCCTGCCCTTGCTGGGGAGAGGATGGGGAGATGTGGAGAAGAGAGAGTGAATGGAGGGGCAGGAGGGGGAAGAAACTTTGAACAAGGGGATACATGGATAAAAAATATGACTTTATTCATAATTAAAAAAGAAGAAAAAAAAGACAGCATCTTAGTCTCATTTATAAGCACAGCAGCATCCCAAGTTTTCCGAGATCTATGGCTCATGGGGAGACACTTTTCAGGTCACTGTAGGAGACCTACAGGGTGCACTAGTTCTGACATTCTGGGAATGAATGCAAACTAGGCCATGGGTGCTCTGGCTGCAGCTGAGAAGGCACAGAGCTAAAGTCAAGCATGAGTATTTCCTCACAGACAGAAATCACAGCATAGGGTAAGACAACTGGACAACTGCATGCTGGGCAAGCTCCTGAGAGCTCTGCTGTGTGACCTCACTTCCTTGCTGGAGGCCAAACAGATGGGAGCAGACACATGCACATCTGGGCCAAGCTCCCAGTGTCAGGACCTTCATAGTTTGGTGAGTCCCTGACACCTGCTACCCTCTGATGCAGACTCGTTCTTCAAGTATAAATGTTCTCTCTTGCAGAAAGCCAACCTGCCCTGCCCAGAAAACCAGCTTTCTGAAAAGCTAAGCTTGGCTCTTAACCTTCTCTCCCACATAACTTCTTAAAACCACTTTTAATTATATAATGTTCAGTATCTTTCTAGCTTGCTTTCCATGTTTTGGGGTTTGTTCACCAATCAGAGCTACTGAATTATCAGAGGGGAAACAGATTTCTTCTGTGGACACCACAAAGTACTTTCTGCAGCTGCTTAAAACCTCCTGCTCTAGAGCTAGCCTCACTTCCCTGCTAGACTGGACCAAGTGAGACTTGCCTGGGGACACGATGCTGTGCACGGAACTCAAAGCCAGCAAAATTGAATTCCTTTCTTCAAAAAAAGGCAGCACATTAGCACCCTTCTTCAGTTTCAAGTAAGTTGAATAGCTTTAAAGATTTTATTATGTCTTAAAATTGAGAAGACCTCCACCACTAAGAGTGACAAGAGGTTTTGTTCAGCACAGGAAGGTCCTTTCATTAAGGAGCTTTCACATAACAGCAAATGTTATTAATAGGCTCATTACTCCATAAAATTAAAAGGAATGAAACAATACACAAGCATTTTTTTTATTTTATTACATTTATTTATTTGTTGTGTGTGTGTGTGTGTGTACGCTGACATACGCATTCTGCAGAACAACATCCAAAAGTCAGTTCTCAACTTTTACCATGTAAATTCCAAGAAGTAAACTCAAATCATTAGGCTTGACTGCAGCACCTTGACCCAAGAAGCCATCTCACTGGCCCATGCAAAGTTTTCAAGTGACTGCTTGGGGCTCATTGACTAGGAGGTGAAAGTTTGACTGTGGCCACCACATAATAGTAACTAGGGCTATTGGACAGCCTTAGTCCTCCAAGCACCACAGCTTCTCCAGGAGTCTTGGGAGAACCTTGGTTCCTCCATTAGTCCCTACATGGCATATGAACATATGCATAGAAACACACTATCATTGTGCCACACTGTATACAAAATCTGAAGCCTTGCCATTCCAGATAATAATTTATCTGAACCATGTCTGTTTGTATGGATGGGGTCTGACATCTGCTTCCAACAATTAGATTGAGAGTCATATAATCAAGACTCAGATTTCTGATGTTTAAGTCAATGCATGCTTTGGGATTTGTTTATTTCAGCAATTAGTAATTCCCAATTGTCTTAGTTACAGTTTCAAGTGCTGCGAAGAAGCACCATGCCCACAGAAACTTATATAATGGAAAACATTTAATGGCGTGGCTTACAGTTTCATAGTTTCAGTCCATTATCATCATGGTAGGACATGGCAACATGCGGGCAGACATGGTGCTGGAGCTGAGAGTACCACATTCTGTGCAGGCACCAGGAAGTAGTCTCTCTCAAAGCCCAACTTCATAGTGACACACTTCCTCCAATAAGATCACACCTTCTAACAGTGCTACTCTATTTGGGAGTCATTTTCTTTCAAACAACAACACTAATTAGAATCAACTGATAGAGAAATGATTTTAAAAGATAGATTATTGAATTTACTTTAATCTAAAAAGCAGCTGTTAATCTCAAAATATTTCACATTGGTATGGATTTTGGCTTATTGATACAAATTTAAGGTCAATTTTGTTATACAATATATATACACACACATATTATGTATTTCTACTCTTGTTTAAGATATTATGTTTATGCAATTCCTTTAAAATTGTAATGTATAATTAAGAAAAGCAGATTAAGAGTCACCTATGAAAACCAAACTTATTGTCATGTTAGTTAAGATTTTTTAGATATACAAAGATATATTTCAATTAGATAAATAATCTGTAAACACTTTAAAGAACTGCAAAATATAACATTAAAGAAACATATAAAATTTACTTTCTTTGTGACAACAGTTAAGTTAATCACTAGACAAAAAAGCTGCTTGATAATATACTGACTAAAGCCCAGCTTTGTGATGGCTGAAACACTGCATGATCTGATAGGACATGACAAGAATGGTTATCCAAGTCCCAAAGCTAACAACTATACAGAAAAAGCTTTGTTTTGTACAAATCCTACAGCCTGGACAGATATGTTGTAGATATATATCAAAATGTCCTTTCCATAATCCCTCAACTGCAAAAGAGGAAAATCATCACGGTTCGCTGGATAACTTACTTCAGAATGTATTGTACAGTATAAAATGAACACTTCGAAGACACAGGTAGCATCTAAATTGCCAACATAGATACAACACAACCCTTCTGCCCTCTCTGTACAACACAGTTCTACAAAACACTCATGATGACTGGCAATTTTTATCCCAGAGAGTAAAAACAAGGAACTAGGTTAAGTGATATAAACATGGGGGAGATCAGCATTCTGGAATGTCTGTTCCCATGGTTGCCTAGGATACAAGGGAGCCCAGATTATGAGACACAGTATGTCCTGTGAATGCATGATCAGATTCTCCCATATTAGTCAGAGAGGAGTCACAGTGTAGCATCAAGCCAAGCCTTTCCTGCTGCAGAGGGCCACAACAGCCCACTGTGGTTGGTGATAGATGGTGGCATCTGAACACAATGCAGGTACTTATGTTGTTGTCTTTCTCTAATCTAAGGACTAATGGGGACACTTATCACTCAGACATTTATTTTGTGACGTCTCCTCAAGATTCTTAGTTATTACCCAAGTGCATCCTTTCAGTTTAATCCATGGACAGCTTCCCAGATGCCTCTACAGTTGCACCTTCCTGAAGGGCAAACAGTATTTGAATTGTGCAAGTCTGATCACGCATCACTTAACAAAGGGAAATACAACAGATGCCTTAAGTCTGTCATGTCAATTTAAATGCTGAGCAGCAGCTTTAATATCATTAGATAGTAAATCATAAAGAACCACATGCAGTGATACACACTGCAGATCTCACTAGGATCTATGTTTGAGTATCATTAAATCTAAACTGGAAAATATGAAACTGACCAAACATTCTTAAGGCTTTTGAGTGGCAGGCATAATTTCATGCCCAAGGTTACAGGAGAAGAAATGATGTCATTCATGCAAAAATCACATTTATAGGATTTTGAAAAAAAGGTTTCCTGGAGTGGCATGCATGGGGTCACAGGCACTGTATCCTTAAACTTTCACACACACACACACACACACACACACACACACACACACACACACACACACACGTTTTGTCCTTTCTGTGGGATTACAAGGGAAGGGAGCACTATCATGCTAGAGTGCCACCTTGGTGTTGAGGCTAAGCCACCATGTTTGGTAGGAAGGACTCATTCCACGTACAGAACAGCCGTGGTAAGAGTGTTTCAAAAGTTGTATGGTTACCATGGAGAGAAACAAACATCTAATGGCATTTCCATAACAATTAGAGAAAAGACATTCAAAGTGATTCAAGTTATAAGAAACCATTGGACTCCCAAGTTCAAAGAGAAAAAACAGGCAACATTAAAGCAGTTTTCTCTTACTGCATTCAAACAAGGGGTTAAAAATCTGATGAACCACCAATGGAAAACTAGAAACACTTCATTTTGCCCACAGGACAGTGTTTCTCCCTTTTGAAAGAAAGACAAGCCTGTAGTGCCTTGTGTGGGACTGAGGTCCTGTCCTTATACACTCTGGCAAGCCCATGTGTGTCTCCTTGTTTGGCTCTCACTTGGGTAGTCATGGTGGTCAAACTTGATAGGTGTAGTTTCTGACATTATTAGGCAAAATGGGGTGACAGGCACTGACATCTCATGGGGCAATCTGTGGTCTTCTGGCTTTTGTAATCTATCTCCTCTTTTCCAATGTTTCCTGAGTCTTAAATGCAGGAAAGATAACTAAGGAATCCCGGGAGTGAGAGAACTAGTCTTCCTCAGGGAAAACCACACCAATTGGTTATCCAATATCAAATGGTCAGCCCTGAAGATGTACATAAAAGTAACAAAATACAGGCTGATCTGGTAGTACTTAGGAATATAAATACACACACACACACACACACACACACACACACACACACACACACATATGCACACCATAACAAATAATGGGGGGAAAAAAGGTCATGAATTTGAAAGAGAGCAAGGAAGGGTATTTGAGAGAAATTTGGAGGGAAGAAAGGGAATTGAGGGATGTTGTGATTATGTTTTAATCCCAAGTTAAAAATAAAAATGAAATAAAGACAAGTAGGTATAGGGATCCTTCATTATGGCTAATCAGATCATACTGGGAAAGAATCCCAGAGTGAAAAGTGCTAAGTTCAGACCTAGCATATTTTTCTGCCAATGCCAAGATGCCCTTGCTCCCTCCTGCTTCAGAGAAAAAAATCCCTCACCTTTGCAGATGTTCCTAGTGGAATGTAGATGGCCTGGGCAGCTAATGATCATGGTGTCTTATGACAGCCTGAACTGAGACCTATGAGAAAGGCCACTGCGGTGCTGAATTTGCCATAGCATCTCTGATTCTAGCCATTTAAACTATCTCACTTTCAGTGAGGGCTCCCCATGCTTCTTTGGGACTCAAGACACCCAGGGCTCCTACTGCTGCCAGAAATGGTGAGGAAATCCTATATCCCCCAAACCTCACTCCGCCTGATCACTGTAACTGTGTGAGTAGACCTTTACATCCTCTGTTGGCTTAGAAGGGAAAACAGAAGTTGCTAATGGCAGGGCATTGCCATCTGAATAAAGCCAATAAATGGAATGCATATGTGCACACAAATATGCTGTTATACAAGTATGCAGCTGGGTACTGAATGTACATGAATAGATCTGCATGCATAGGCATGCACTTTTCTAAGACCAAAGAAAATCTAACTTGTGCCTTTTTTCTTTCTGGTATTTTTTCTGGAAAGAAGTAAACTACATATGCATTTATAAATACATCTTTATAGGTGCACATCTATGTACATAAAAAGGTATATATCACACACTGCTTCTCTCTCTTCATGTCACCTTTAGCACTATAACATCTACTGATGGGGGTGGTCCTTCTCTCCTCTTTATAAACTGAGAGGTAAAGCCCTTTTTATGGGTACGAATTATGAACAATTCTCCTAGTTCACAGGCCTTAAAGTTAACCCCATGCCTCAGAGATCTCTTGGACCTTTATGCAGCAGCTCACTATGTTCCATTAGTATGCTGTCTCATGTCTCTGAAGGACCTACAGCATATATTTTGTATTTGTATATACCACCGTATGGAAACAGTTTCTCCCTGAGAAAAAAATTATTTCTCTTCTTTAAGAACATTTTTTAAAAAATGGAAATACAACTTGATTTCAGAACTTCTGCTTGATAAGTTCAGAAGCATAGAGTAGTTTCAGTGTAAGCAGCTGCTTTTGTAATCTGGTGATGAGATGCCTCAGTAAATTTGTGGTTAGGATTGAAACAAGGAATAAAGGGGCATCATGCCCTCTGACTTAACACACAGCCAGCTCTGCTGTGTCCTAGGTATTGTCATGCAATGGGAATCTGGCAGGATGACTACCCCTGCTGTGGCTACTGATGACACCATCCCAGCTTTGCCTGTTCATTTCATGTTCCTGGCTGTCTGTGTTCTTGTTTGCTCTTTGAATTGGCCTTCAAGCCACTTTATAACCTTACTGGTTCTTGCAAAGAACTAATTTACCTTAATAATGTCTTTTGCATTTGTTCACTGAAAATAAAATGGTCGTACTCATATTGTGTAATGCAGTCTGGTTGAATAAGAGAGGAGTGCTTAGCTGTCTCGTGTGGCCACAGTCACCGTGGAGGATAAAATCTAACTTGACAGGCCATAATGTCTGCTGAACTCTGGGAACAGTGCCTGTGTGATGCCACCTGAACTTGTACCATTAAGAAGCACAGCCTCAGATCAGCTTTCCTTGTCTTTATACAACCCCTGACAACACACAGAAAGGCTGAGGCTTCATTTAGGATATCACCAAACATTGTGTTTTATAAAGAAGGTGATATTAGTGGAATCTAGACACTTTTCTGCTATGTCTTAAATGGGTTTCCTTAAAATTCATGTGCTGTAAACTTTACCCCCATGATGACACCTGGAAATGAGGTACAGAGGAGGTGATTAAGATTAGAAGAAGTTGGATGGCAGAGTCTCCGTAATGCCAGTAGTGCCCTCATGGAAAGAAAAAAATTCCAAGTCCTGTGTTTCCATGTGATAGCTTCTCTCATGTACATCAAGAAGGCTCCTCCTGTAGGCTACTACCATATTCTTGGACTTTCCATTCCCCAAAAGGATGAGGTGAATGAACACATTCTTTACATATTGCCTAGCTGGTGGCACATCATTGTACTAGCTGACAATGGACTGGCCACGGACATCTTTCTCTCTTGAGTGCTGACTCCTCTCCAGGAAAACTGGTTATCCAATTCCCCGTTGCTCACCTGGTCTAGATGGCTCAGGTCCACCTTGAATCCAGAAGTACTGAGTTTTTAGCAAGCCTTATATTTGCTAAATGCCAAGAACAACACTCTCCTTGGATCAGAAAGGGTACAGGTGCAGTAGGGTATTGGCTGGTGAAGTGATGAATGCTGATGTAGACATGGAAACAAGACTCCAGGTGGCATTGGTTGTCTATTAGTCAGCTGGCACACACATGTGGATACCTTTTGTGTGTGACCCGAAAGAAAAATCTCATCAAATAAGTCCCTGTACTCTCATAGTCATCCTGTGTTGAAGAGGTTTGCATATATCGCTTATTTAGGATTTCATGTGTCTCATTAACCTATGCCACGATGTATATACTAGACACAGTATGAGTGTGTCCATGCACAAGAATTCCATTTGTGGTATAGGGAGGAAACCTCTATGCCACAAAAGGCTACATGTTAGGGAACTACTCTACTACTGAGTTACATTCTTCAGCCCTACAAGATTTTAAATAGATACATCTTTCTTTACTCTTACAACTTGAAGAATTTAAAGGAAAATAATCAAGAAAGAGATAACTAAAGACACACAGATGGAAATGTTGCCTTTTGCCAAAGCAGAGTGGAGTAGCACTCCAGAAAAAGTGTCCATATGTGTGACTCCTGATTCACATGGAACCCATTCTTCATTTCATTTTTGTCTCTGTGGCAGTAGTTGTATCTGCTCAAGGACAGAAATATACACTGAGATAAAATGGTCATTCTTGTGATCACAGACCCTCATGTCTTTTATGGAAATTTCTTCAGGGACCCAAAAGGGTAGTTTTAAAAGTGTCCGTTTTGATGGGTCAACCTTTTTCTTATTTTAGAAACATTTAAATTGTGTCATAAAACATACATTAGTACCCAATCAAAAGTGGCCTCAGTTATTTCAATATCAGTAGATGTTTGCTTGTTTGTGTATGGGCCAGTTGCTCTTCCGGATCAGTCAGCAGCAACACTTGAGAATCACTCAGCCTCCAGTAGCCAGTGATAAAGGTCATCTTGGCTGGTGAATACTCAGAAAAGGAGAGAATAGCTAAAAAGATGCCCTGATTCTATGGACATACTGTTAGCAGTAAGCAAGGTTTATATGAAGCTTACTGCTCTCATAAGAACATCTTGCTCTAGAATGATTGAGAAAAAAAGAAATATAAATATAAATAAGCCAGAGATGTTTTCCAGAAGCCCAGATTTTAATCCAAGCAAACAAGGCAATGACACTTAAGCTCATTTATTCTGACACTGAATGGTATTGTTGGGTATGAGGAGGATCAAAATCCATCATTCCTGGGAGCAGGAAGTACACACCACCTTCCCTCAGAGAATTCTTTCCCTTT
The DNA here is from genome assembly GCA_004025045.1 of Sigmodon hispidus. Lineage (NCBI taxonomy): Eukaryota > Metazoa > Chordata > Mammalia > Rodentia > Cricetidae > Sigmodon > Sigmodon hispidus. The sequence goes on from PVIH01003415.1 coordinate 33,793, forward strand.
TGCAGTATGAATCCAAGCTGGCATATCTAAATTGACCAGTTGTTTCTTCATGAGAACTCGAGTTTGCACAATGTTGTAGCTGTTGAGTTAAACTCCCCACAGAGACCCACAGTGGAAGGGGGAGGGCAAAGGGAACACTGAAGTTCTTTTTCTACAGCTTCACTGAAAGACCAAAGTGTCATGATCTATCAGAGGTACTCAGGTTGACAGTGCCCTGGGCATCACAAGGATGACCAGAGTGTCCCTTGGGGAACAGCTGAATTCTGCTTTGTACTCTTTTCTTCACTTTTTCTTCTTTTGGAAATAAAAAACTCACATTGCACACCTTTTGAAAAAAACACAAAGACAACTGAAACTCCTGGGATGACACCATAGAAAGAACAGAGACCTGGAAACGGCTCCTTAGGGACCCAAAGAAAGAGAAGAGGAGAACTGGCTGTGGAGCTGCAGCACTCTTACTAAACATTGCCTACAGACTGCAGGAAAGCACACACAGCCTAGAATCTGGAATTGCATCTTTAATTTTTGCCAAGATAATTTAACAACTTCCTATCATTTTAGGTTTTCACCAATTTGCCTCCATGTTGAGCTAGATTTCTGATTAATCCAGTCTCAGCATTATCTAAATGCTCCTTCCAGAATTCATATCCAATAAGAAGAATCAGTCTAGGTGAGCTGAGCAAGTTCCTGCACCTGATTCTCCACCCAGAAAGTTGCGTTCTGGGACCAGGATCAATCTGTGGTGCCTGATCCCAGGCTCTCTTTAGCATACAGGGTTAGGGTCTGGCTGTGAGGGACTCCTCCAGCCACACCTAAAAGAGGGGACATTGCATGGCCAGCCCTGCCTCCAGAGAAAACTGCATCATCAGAGAAGGACTGGGAATTTGAAATTCAGACCCCTGCCCAGAGCAGAGTCAGAGAGATCCCTTGCACAGAGGAGACAGGAGACACACAAGCCCTCTAGCCACAACTGAGTAGGAACAGCCAACTCTTGAACCACTGAAGCCATGGGCAGGCACCAGTGCAAAAATACACATAGTAGATCCAATCCTGTCACCCTTCACAAAACTCAAATCCAAGTGGATCAAAGACCTTAACATAAACCCAGCCACTCTGAACTTGATAGAAAAGAAAGTGGGAAATACCCTTCTAGGAATTGGCACAGGCAACCACTTCCTAAATATAACACCAGTGGCACAGACACTAAGAACAACAATCAATAAGTGGGACCTCCTCAAACTGAGAAGCTTCTGTAAAGTCAAGAACACAATCAACAAGACAAAATAGCCTACAGAATGGGAAAAGATTTTCACCAACCCTACAAGTGATAGAGGACTGATCTCTAAAACGCATAAAGAACTCAAGAATCTTGAGCCTAAAACCTTGAATAACCCAATCAAAAAATGGGTTTCAGAACTAAGAAGGGAATTCTCAGCAGAAGAATTACGAATGGCTGAAAGGCACCTCAAAAAGTGCTCAACATCTTTAGCCATCAGAGAAATGCAAATCAAAACAACTTTGAGATACCACCTGACACCTGAACTTTAAAAAATTAAAAATACAAAGAGAGAGATGTCATTGTACACAAGAACTCAAGGCTAGAGCACAGCTAAAAGACACAGTGCCTCACTTCTGCATTGATGGCTTCTGGCAGGAGTGTGGGTAAGGAAAGACTTGCTTTTTTTTAAGGATCTGGCCACAGGGAGTTCAATTATGCTTTAGTAAGTAAATAAGCAGCATGAATGTGTGGTTTTATAGATGGGGAGATCACCAGAGTGGGCATGATTCTGAGAACTCTGATAGTATGGATATTTTATTAGTATTTCAAGTATTTCAAGGGTACAAAGTATGCATTTGTTAAAATCATTTACTGACTTTAGGTTTAAGTTTTTTCAGAATCTTCAATTTATCTAAACATATTTATAATGTATGTATTTTGATTTTCTGGAATTTCATTCATATTTGTTATATTTGTCTTTTTTCTAGTTTTATTGAAGTAGTTCTTTCCTTTTTTGTTTAATTTGGTTAAGAATTTGCCAATTGTGTTTAATCCTTAAGAAAGAAAGAAAGAAAGAAAGGAAGGAAGGAAGAAAGAAAGAAAGAAAGAATTCTTCCAAAAAAATTGTTCTAAACCTAGCAATGCCTGGCTTAGTTGCCTAGAACTCTTAGTGCAAAATAAATATACTTCCCTGTGTATGAAGGATGAAGGTCATTGCATTGTGTTTCTTTCAGATAACAAGAAGACATTTGTTCTGGTGTCCTCAGGAGGTTTTCTTCATGATGTGAGGTTGGCTGAGAAGTGGCACCCTCACTTATGCTCACCAGGGCTCTAAAGGGGGCATTTCCTAACTCAGAAGATGCATGAGGCTTTCTATTAACATTTGGTTGACAGAGCATGTGAATCTGCTTATTCTATAAGGCAGAATTGAATCTAATGTCTTGAAAGTTCCTCTTGTTCCTCAGAATGACTCACAGGTATCTCAGCACACAGATCTCCAGCCCTGAGTTCATCCTTCTGATGATTACAGGAGTCCACAGCCAGAATTCTGCAGCACTGTGCTTGGTGGGATTGTAGATGGCAGTCTGAATCTTATTAAGCATTATTTGACAATGATAACAATTTTTATCATACTTTTCAGTTCTCAACTAAGGTGTGAAAAGCTCAGCAGAAGCCTTGATCACACACTTTTCAATTGGAATGAGCTCAGAGGAGCTCTCTGAACAGGAGCTGAGTTAGGTTACATTCATCCCAAAGATACAGCACCTCTATAGTCTTTGAATCTAACTTATGAATGCCCAGATTTCTACTGACATATTATTGTCTTGGTCTATGGCTATCTCTTAAAGCATCCAAATCAACTGAAACCAGTATTTTGGAATACAGATGATTACACACAACTATAGCCAAGAGAGGGATTCATTCCTAATGTCCATTAGCTGATACATGCATAAAAATATATCCAGAAAATGCACTATATGATACTATTCATCCCTAAGAAGGATGGAATTTTATAGTTTGCAACCAGGATAAGCTGGCAGACATGTTAAGCAAGTGAAGCCAAGCACAGAAAAATAAATACAGCAAAAATTTTACATACATTGAACCTTTAAAACTTGATTTTACAGAAGTTGAAAGTAGGCAATGGCTCCAAAGAGCAGTGTATGGGAGGCTAGGAGGATGTTAGCCTGTGTGTGCCTTGTTATGTCCTAGCTAGACATGGAAATTAGCTCCGGTGTTACATCACACAGTTGAGTGAACATGGGCAGCAATAATGCACAATCATGGCAGTTTATGTCTTTTTTTTTCAGAATGTGGGAGGCTAAGCAGGATTTCAATTTCTCAGCCAGCATGGGGATATAACTCAATAGTAGAATTCTTCTTACTTAGCAAGTAAAAAACTAAGTAGAAAGTGCAGTAAAAACCAGGAACAATAAAGTCAGCAAATATACTCTATTCCTCCAAGAAGCTAGAAAGTCTCATTGTAAAATATAAAACATTAGGGTAGGTGATGGATATCTCAATTACTCTGGCCACTATGCATTGTATGCATATATTGAAGCCTATTATTGTGCCCTATAAATGTATATGATTAGTATGTACCGGTCCAAAGATACAATTAAATGAACATTTAAATTGTCATTTTTAAAAACTGTGATTTTATATTTTATATTTTTTATAATTATATTATATTTTTATATTAGTTTATATTAGTTGTCAATTTGACAGGCTCTAGAGTCACATAGGATACAAGCCTCTGGGCATATATGTGATGTGTTATCTAGACTAAGCTAGCCTCTTGGTGTATCTGTGAGGGGTCATCTAGTTTAGGTTACAGGATATGGGAAGACCTGCCCTCAGTATAAGTAGCATACTAACATGGGCTATGATCATGGACTAGATGAAAAGGAGAAAAGGGAGCTGAGTAGCAACATTCATCTTCTCTGTCCCTGACTGTGGATGCAGCTTGATCACCTAACTATTTCAAACTCCTGCTTCATTTAGTCTATAGAGTCCAGGTGTAAACACATGCAAACATGAGTGTATACACCCCCCCACACACACACATACATACATACACTTATTTACCATAGCACTCTTGTGGAGGTCAAAGAACAATTTGAAGAGTCAGATCTCTTTGTCTACCATGTGGGTCCTAGAGATCAAACTCAGTCTTCAGTTGGATGGCAAGGTTTTTACCTCCTGAGCCACATCATTAGAATGATTCTTTTTTTAAATTTTTTATTATGAATAAAGTCACATTTTCTACCCATGTATGTCCTTATTCAAGGTCCCTTCCCCCTCCGACCCCTTCCAGTTACTCTCTCTTCTCCACATCTCCCCATCTCATCCCCAGCATAGGCAGGAGGTCCCAAGGTCCCAATATTGCTCAGTTCAGCATCCACTCCTGACAGATCAGGTTCCTCTAGAGGAAGTGGGATCCAAGGTGTCAGTCCAAGGTGTTTCAGATTCAAAGCTGTTCAGGGGTTGTGGTTTGCAGCTTGGACATGCTTTGATTTTTTTTCTTTTTTTCTTTAGAGTCCAGTAATGAGTGAGTACATCCCCTGTTTATCTTTCCGGGTTTGTGATACCTCACTCAGGAGGATATTCTCCAAATCCATCCATTTGCCTGCAAATTTTAGAATATCATTTTTTCTTACTGCTGAGTAGTACTCCATTGTGTAGATATACCACAGTTTGTTAATCCATTCTTTAGTTAAGGGGCATCTAGATTGTTTCCAGGTTCTTGCTATTACTAATAATGCTGCTATGAACATAGATAAGCTAATGCTTTTGGGGTGTGAATTTGTGTCTTTATCCAGAAGTGGTATTGCTCGATCCTTGGGGAGATTGATTTCCAGTTTTCTGAGAAACCACCGTACTGCATTCCAGAGTGGCTGAACAAGTTTACACTCTCACCAACAACGGAGGAGTGTTCCCATTGCTCCACATCCTCTCCAGCATAGGATGTAATCTGTGTCTTTTATCTTAGCCATTCTGACAGGTGGTATCTCAAAGTTGTTTTGATTTGCATTTCTCTGATAGCTAAAGATGTTGAAACTTTTTCATGTGCCTTTTAGTTGTTTTTAATTCTTCTGATGAGGGTTCCCTTTTTAGTTCTGAACCTCATTTTTAATTGAGTTTTTAAGGGTTTTGGGGTCTAGTTTCTTGAGTTCTCTATATATTTTAGAGATTAATCGTCTGTCACTTGTAGGGTTGGTGAAAATGGTTTCCTACTCTGTAGGCTGTCGTTTTGTCTTATTGACGGTGTCCTTATTATTTACAGAAGCTTCTCAGTTTGAGGAGGTCCCACTTATTGATTGTTATTCTTAGTGTCTTTGCTACTTGTGTTATATTTAGGAAATGGTCATAAGAACCAACGCATTGGAGGGTATTTCCCACTTTCTCTTCTATCAATTCAGTGTAGCTAGGTTTATGTTGAGGTCTTTGATCCACTTGGATTTAAGTTTTGTGCAAGGTGATAGGTTTGGATCTATTTTCATTTTTCTACACACAACCATCCAGTTATACCAACACCATTTGTTGAAGATACTATCTTTCTTCAATTGAAAAATTTTGGCCTCTTTGTCAAAAATCAAGTGTTCATAGGTGTGTGGGTTAATTACTGGCTTTTCAATTTGATTCCATTTATCTACAAGTCTGTTTTTATGCCAGTACCAAGCTGTTTTTTATTACTGTGGCTCTATAGTATAATTTGTCTTCTGAGATTCTTCTGTTAAGCAAAATGGTTTTAGCAATACTTTCTTGTTATTCCAAATAAAATTGAGTATTGTTCTTGCAAGGTCTGTAAAAAATTGTGTCAGGATATTGATGAGAATTGCATTGAATCTGTAGACTGCTTTAGAGAAGACTGCAATTTTCACTATGTTGATCCTACAAATCTAGGAACATGGGAGATCTTTCCATTTTCTTATATCCTCTTCAATTTCTTTCTTCAGTGATTTAAAATTTTTGTCAAACACATGTGATATTTCTTTGGTTATAGTTACACCAAGGTATTTAATGCTATTTACAGCTATTATAAAAGGTAATGTTTCCCTTATTTCTTTTTCAGCCCTTTTATCTTTAGTGTATAAGAGGGCTACTGATTTCTTTGAGTTAATCTTGTATCCTGTTACATTGCTGAAGGTGTTTATCAGCTTTAGAAGTTCCTTGGTAGAATTTTGTGGGTCACTTATGTATACAATCATGTCATCTGCAAATAGAGACATTTTGCCTCTTCCTTTCCAATTTGTATCCCCTTAATCTCCTTGTGTTTTCTTATTGCTTTAGCTAAAACTTCAAGAACTATGTTGAGTAGATGAGTAGAGACAAGACATCCTTTTCTAGCTCCTGGTTTTAATGGGATTGTTTTGAGTTTTTCTCCATTTAGTTTGATACTGGCTGTCAGCTTTTTGTAAATCACCTTTATTATATTTAGGTATTTTCCCTTTGTTCATGATCTCTCTAGGACTTTTATAATAAAAGCATGTTGGATTTTGTCAAAGGTTTTTTCAGCATCTAAGGAAAAAAAAATCGTGTGGTTTTTTTTTCCCTTCAATTTGTTTATATGATGGATAACATTTACAGTTTCCCGTATGTTGAACCATCCCTGCATTTCTGGAATGAACCCTATTTGATCATGGTGAATACCTTTGTTTATATGTTGTTGGATTCTATTTGCTGTAATTTTGTTGAGAATTTTTGCATCAATGTTCATGAAGGAAATTGGTCTGTAATACTCTTTCTTCATTGCGTCTTTGAGTGGTTTGGGTATCAGGGTTATTGTGGCCTCATAAAGAGTTTGGCAATGTTCCTACAGTTTCAACTCTATGGAACAGTTTGAGGAGTATTGGTGTTAGCTCTTCTTTGAATGTCCTGTAAAACTCTGCACTGAGACCATCTGGGCCTGGGCTTTTTTTATTTGAGAGACTTTTAATGACAGCTTCATTTTCCTTTATTGTTGTAGAACTGTTTAGGTCTTTTATCTGATCTTGATTTCATTTTGGTAAATGGTACTTGTCCAGAAAGCTGTCCATTTCCTCTAGGTTCTCCATTTTTGTGACCTATTGATTTTCAAAGTGTGACCTGATAATTCTCTGGATTTCCTGGGGGTCAGTTGTTATGTCCTCCTTTTCATTTCTGAGTTTCTTGATTTTGATATTCTCTCTCTGCCTTTTGGTTAGTTTCAATAAGGGTTTATCTATCTTGTTGACTTTCTCAAAGTACAAACTCTTTGATTCATTGATATTCTGTCTTGTTCTTTTTGTTTAAATTGTGTTGATTTCAGCTCTAAGTTTGATTATTTCCTGCCATCTATTCATTCTAGTTGAGTTTGCTTCTAATTGTTCTAGGACCCTCAGCTGTGCTGATAGTTCTCTTATGTGGGATTTCTCTAGTCTTTTCATGTAGGTATCTAGTGCTATGAATTTTCCCCTTAAGGCTGTTCTCATTGTATCCCATAAGTTTGGGTATGTCATGCATTCATTTTCGTTAAATTTTAGGAAGTCTTTGATTTCCTTCTTAGTTTCTTCCTTGATGCAGAGGTGGTTCATTTGAGTGATGTTTAGTTTCCATGAGTTGGTAGGCTTTCTGTGATTCTTGATGTTGTTGAACTCTAACTTTAGACCCTGGAGATCTGAAATGGTACAACATGTTATATACATTTTTTGGTAATTGCTGATATTTGCTTTATGACCTAGTATGTGGTCAGTTTTAGAGAAAGTTCCATAGGATGCTGAGAAAAATGTATATTCCTTTTTGCTTGAGTGAAGGGTTCAGTATATGTCTACTAAGGCCTTTTGGGTCATAACTTGTGGTAGATCCCTTATTTCTCTGTTGAGTTTCTGTCTGGTTGACCTATCCAAGAGTAAAAGTGGGGCATTGAAATCTCCCACTGTTAGTGTGTCAGGTTCTATATGGGGTTTTAAGTTTTAGAAGTGTTTCTTTTACATATGTAGATGCCCATGTGCTGGGGGCACAGATATTCAGGATTGAAATTTTGTCTTGGTGAATTTTTCCTGAGATGAATAATTAGTGGCCTTCCTGGTTTCTTTTCATTGATTTTTGTTTAAAGTCTATTTTGTTAGATATTAGAATGGCTACACCAGCTTGTTTCTTAGGGCCATTTGATTAGAAAGTCTTTTTTCAACCCTTTACTCTGAGCCTCTGTCTGTCTTTAAAGTTGAGATGAATTTCTTGTATGCAGCAGAAAGATGGTTTCTGTTTTTGTATCCATAGTGTTAGGGTGTGTCTTTTTATAGGTGAATTGAGTCCACTGATATTAAGGGATATTAATGACCAATGATCAATATTTCCTTCCATTTGGTAGTAGCTTGTATTTCCCTTTTTTCAGGGGGGAGGTTTCTTTTGTGGGCTTATTCATTGTCTGTCATTACATTCGTGTTTCTGGTTTTCTTTAGGTTGGAGTTTTCCCTTTAGAGCTTTTTGTAAGGTGAGATTTGTGGTTAGGTATTTTTTAAATATGGTTATGTTATGACATTCCTTGTTTACTCCATCTATGTTGATTGATAGTTTTGTTGGGTATAGTAGTCTAGGTTGGCATCCATGCTCTTTTAGTATGTGTATAATGTCTGACCAGGACCTTCTTGCTTTCATTGTTTCCAATGAAAAGTCGGGTGTCATTCTGATGGGTCTCCCTTTATAGGTGATTTGACCATTTTCCTTTGTAGCTCTTAGTATTTTTTCATTGTTCTGTAGGTTTAGAGGCTTGATCGTTATATGGTAAGCAGACTTTTTTTGTGGGTCTAGTCTATTTGGTGTTCTGTAGGCTTCTTGTATTTTTATAGACATTTCCTTCTTTAGGTTGTGGAATTTTTTTTCTATGTTTTTGTTGAATATATTTTCTGTGCCTTTGAGCTGGAATTCTTCTCCTTCTTCAATTCCAATTATTCTCACGTCTTGTCTTTTCATGGTGTTCCAAATTTCCTGGACATTTTGTGTTATGACTTTTTTCATTTTAATGTTTTCTTTAACTGATGCATCTATTACCACTATTGAGTCTTCCACCTTCTCTCTTCCTTCTCTTGGATTCTGTTGGTTATGCTTCAATCTGTAGTTCTGGATCATTTTTCCATATTTTCTATTCTTAGTTTTGTCTTGGTTTGTGTTGTCTTTATTGCTTCTATTTCAGTTTTGAACTCTTGGTAAATTTCTTTCACCTGTTTGGTTTCTTTTTCTTGGTTTTCTTTATTTTCTCTCAGGGCTTTGTTCATCTCTTCTAGTTTTCTGTTTGTATTTTCTTCTATTTCTTTAAGGGAGTTTTTAATATGCTCTTTTAAGGCTTCTATTAGTTTCATAAAGCTGTTTTTAAGGTCGTTTCATTCTGTTGCCTCTTTGTTGTTATGCTCAGGTCTTGAAGCTATAGAGCTACTTGCTTCTTCTGGTGGTGTCTTGTTGACCTTTATATTGTTGTATGTACTCTTGTACTGCCATCTGCCCATTATTTCCCAGTTCACTCTTGGTTAGTTCTTGGTCGGCTCTTAGTGAGTTGTTGGTCTGAGGGCTTTTAATTAGCTATGTGTTCAGAGGGTCAGCTGTTCTCGTGAGGTTGCAGTGTTATGATGCCAGTTGTCACCTCTTGACCTCTCACCTCTCAGCTATGTGCCTAGGGTCTTGGCTGTTCCCCCACTGCTATTATACCAGCCATGTGCTGGGTGGGTTGTGCTGTGCACCGAAGCCAAAAAGCCAGCTCAGGGTCCAGGTTCAGGTGGCAGAATTCACCTTCTGACCTCTGACCTCTCTGTTGTGCTTTTAGGAACTCCTCTGCTTCACTGCCACTATTAGGCCATTTGTGGTCTATGTAGACTGTGCTCCCCACAGAAACCAAGTCGCCAACCTTTGAAGCATGTGCCCAGGACCAAGGGACCCAGCTGTTCCCCAGCTGCTACTTTCCCAACTGTGTTCTGGGAGCAGTGCTCCATGCTGCAGGGGAGTGGCCATTCAAGGCCTGGGAGAACAAATTTTGAATGCCCTCAAGTTCATTCCTGCTGTCATACTATCTACTGGTATCAGAAGTTTTTAGTATTTATTTCTAGATGGAAATGCTATTTTCAAGCAGTAATTTTCATGATGGTGGTGAAGCTTCACTGGGACTTGAACTCAGGCTTCACACATGTGAATCAAACGCACTACCACTGAGCTATATTCCAAGGCCTGTCTTTATTTTTCATTTTGAAAAAGGATCTCGCTAAGTTATCCAAGATGACATTTAATTTAACTTCCTACATAGCTGAAACTCGCCTTGAACTGATTACCCTCTTTCCTCAGAATCCTGAGCTCAACATGTGAAATGTAAGGCTTGGCTCATACTTTACAGATAGCACCAAACAAATCATATGCATCATGGGAGACCAGAGATTATTCAGGATGAACACATATCCCAACTCTAGCACTTTCAGGTACACAGGGTCTCATCACGTAGAGGTGTGCAGTGCTGTATATATGTAATGTATGGGAACTGAACACACCTCTATTAGTGCATTCTCTTGAACTTCTGTCTTAATAAATGTCATAATCCTACATATTTCTCATTTTCAATCTTCACTGCCAATTTCTTCAAAGGAACTGCTACAGCTAATAAAGACCTTAAGCAATGTAGCAGGATACAAGATTAACTCAAAGAAATCAGTAGCCCTTCTATACACTAAAGATAGAAGAGCTGAAAAAGAAATAAGGGAAACATTACCCTTCATTATAGCAGCAAATAGTATTAAATACCTTGGAGTAACTATAAGGAAAGAAGTAACAGACCTATTTGACAAAAATTTTAAATCACTGAAGAAAGAAATTGAAGAGGATATCAGAAAATGGAAAGCTCTCCCATGTTCCTGGATAGGTAGGATCAACATAGTAAAAATGGCAATTCTACCAAAAGCAATCTAGAGATTCAATGCACTGCCCATCAAAATCCGAACACAATACTTTTTGGACCTTGAAAGAACAATACTCAATTTCATTTGGAATAACAGGAAAGCCAGGATTGCCAAAACAATTTTATTCAACAAAAGAACGTCAGGAGGTATCATCATCCCTGACTTCAAGGTATACTACAGAGCTACACTAATAAAAACAGCCTGGTACTAGCATAAAAACAGATTTGTTGATCAATGGAATACAATTGAGGATCCAGACATTAACTCAAAAACCTATGAACACCTGAATTTTGACAAAGAGGCCCACAATATTCAATGGAAAAAAGATAGTATATTTATCAAATGGTGTTGGCACATCTGGATAGAAGTGTTAGAAAAATGCAAATAGATCCAAGCCTGTCACCCTGCACAAAACTCAAATCCAAGTGGATCAAAGACCTCAATATAAACCCAGTCACTTTAAACTTGATAGAAAAGAAATTGGGAAATACCCTTCTACAAATTGGCACAGGCGACCACTTCCTAAATTTAACACCAGTGGCACAGACACTAAGGCCAACAATCAATAAGTGGGATCTCCTGAAGCTAGGAAGCTTCTGTAAAGCCAAGGACACTGTCAATAGGACAAAACGACAGCCTACAGAATGGAAAAAGATTTTCACCAATCTTACAAATGATAGAGGACTGATCTCTAAGATATATAAAGAACGCAAGAATCTAGAGCCCAAAACTTTGAATAACTCAATCAAAAAATGGGGTTCAGATCTAAAAAGGGAATTCTCAGCAGAAGAATTACGAATGGCTGAAAGGCATCTGAAAAAGTGCTCCTCATCTTTAGCCATCAGAGAAATGCAAATCAAAACAACTTTGAGATATCATCTGATAACTGTTAGATTGACTAAGATAAAAGATACAGAGGACAGCCTATGCTGGACAGGATGCGGAACAAGGGGAACACTCCTCCATTGTTGGTGCGAATGTAAGCTTGTTCAGCTACTTTGGAATGCAGTATGGCTGTTTCTCAGAAAACTGAGAATCAATCAGCAATACCACTTCTGGATGTGTACCCTAAAGATGCACAGTCACACTCTAAAGGCATTAGCTCAACTATGTTCATAGCAGCATTATTTGTAATAGCAAGAACCTGGAAACAACCTACATGTCCCTCAACTGAAGAATGGATTAAGAAACTGTGGTATATCTACACAATGGAGTACTATTCAGCAGTAAGAAGAAATGATATCCTAAAATTTCCAGGCAAATGGATGGATTTGGAGAATATCCTACTGAGCGAGGTATCACAAACCCAGAAAGATAAGCAGGGGATGTGCTTACTCATTAGTGGTCTCTAAACAAACAAACAAACAAGCAAAAAGCAAAGCATGCCCAAGCTGCAAACCACAACCACTGAATAGCTTGGGATCAGAAACACCCTAGACTCACTCCGTTGATTCCACTCCCCCTAGAGGAACACCCGACTCACTCTTGAGGGAGAGGGGAGAAAACTGCATCTGCCAGGAGTGGAGACTGAACTAAGCAATATTGGGGCAATGGGACCATGGAACTGCCTGCAGCCTGCCCAGGGATAGGATGGGGATTTGTGGAGAAGAAAAAATGACCTGATGTGATGGGAGGGGGTAGGGACCTTGAATAAAGATATACAAGGTTAGAAAGTGGGAAAGTGTGACTTCTTTGTTAATAATAACAATAATAATAATAAAGGAAATAAAACACTAAAAAAAAGAAAATGCATATCAAAACCATTGCAATGTCCCAAGACCCCACCAATCAACTTCACAATGGGCAAATCTTTCTTTTGCGAAGACCCTACTCTATGTTCATCCTAGCAAATGAACAGCAACTGTATACTCTCACAGACCTAGGTGAGCTCACAACCACAGCTTGAACAGGTGCTTCTACATTCCTCTACAATACTCCCCACCACACTTCACAGCCTACAGACTACCAATCCAAGGAAAGTCATCAGTTTTGATGGGGAATTTTTTTATGTCTTTTATAGTTTCAACAATATTGCTGTTCCCCTATTCTCTTGCTTCAAGTTTTGCAATTTATGTTTACCCCCAAAAGATAAATTACCCATTTATGGATGCCCTTCAGATTATTATTGTTGATACACATTTCTCTACAGTCTCTTTTATAAGGGCACTAACCCTATTCAAAAGGGTTCCACTCTTATGACCTAATTATGTCTCCAAAGCCAACACTTGAAAATAACACATATTAAGCTCTTATCTTAGGTCTATAAAGAATCTTATTATACCAGGGAGCAGGCAGGAAAGTTGCAAATTACTGCCCAGCTGGAAGCACTCTCCAAGGCTTGGTGGCCTGGCTTCCTAATTAAGCTTCCTAGGAAAGAACAGGAGGAGCTGTGAGGAATAGTTGTCCCCCATACACACTAGAACTGCATGACCAGCAGTGGCCATGGTGAAGTCCAGAAACTCATGGGAACTGACAGGAAAAGGCTTACAGTTCCCCTATCCCTCACATGCCAGAACCCCAAGCACATGGAAGCTAGAGACCAATGGCTCCTACTTGCCTCTTCTGCATACAATACACACAGAACTTGCTGGAGTCAGAGGGATTTGAGTAGTTAACTTCAGCACAAGTGTGCCAGTAATTCACTGCACAGTTCCTACCAGGTAGCTTAGTTCCTGGAATGGGGAAGCAAACTCTCCGACATCCAAGTCCCACATGAACATGGTAAAAATTTCCACTGAAAGGTAATAGTTGATAAAAAAAAAAGTACAGAAGATGTGTGTGTGTGTTATAACATCAGACATGAAGAACCCAATTTAGTAATATAAGAAACATAAAAAGTTAAGACAGCAAAAGACCTCCAAAACTTATTAATACTGCAACAATGGCATCTAATGTGCATGAGTTAAATGAAATCCTAGACAGAATAGAAAAGAATGATTCTAAGTATATTTAAAGAAATCTATGAAGAAAACAAGCTGCTGGATGAGAATACAGAAAAACAGCTGAATGGAATAAGGAAGAAATGAAAGACACACAAGAGGAACTGAACAAGGAGAGCAGTATGCAGCTTCAGTAGTAACTCTGAGTATTAGTGATCTCATTGCCCCAATGAAAAGACACAGGATAGGAAAATGTGGGGAAAGAAGAAAGGCAATCTATTTGTTACCTTCAAATAATCGCACCTCGTTATAAAAGATAGACACTCGCATAGGGTAAAAGGATGGGAAGAGCTATACCAAATAAACAGCCAGAAAGCACAGTTTCTGCTCCAATACCTGACATATAGTATAAAACAACAAAGATGTTCACTTTGTGCTGGTTAAGGGAATGATCTATCAAGAGAACATCATGATGCTAAATGTAGGTGCCCCAAACAAAGGTGCATCCGATTTCATAAAACAAACTCTAGGAAATGTAAACCTGCAGGTTAAACCTAGCTAGCATAGGAGTAATGGGGGTTAATAGTCAACCGTCACTATAATAACTGGTCTTCTCAACACAAACAAGCAATAAATATGACAATTAAATTACAGCATTTCTGTAGACTTTACTGACAGCTACAATATATCCCATCAAAAATTGCAAATTATATATTCTTTTCCTCAGCCTATGAAACAAAAATAGGTGATATATTAGGACATCAAGTAAGTGTTAACAAATATTGAGAAATTGAAATTAAAAACCTTAGAGCATTTTATAAAATAATGAAGTTTAAAGACCACACTATTTAATGACAAATAGGATTTAAAAAAATAAAAATTGCTTTGGGATATAATGAAAGAAATCCTAAGAGAGAAATTTAAATTTAAATTTAAAGCTTTAAATGCTTACATTATGAAATCAGAGTCACATCAAATAAGTAACAATGAATGATACCTTAGAGCTCTGGTGAAATAGGAACAAGTCAACCACAAATCAGAAATAAATTCTCAAGATTAGATAGAAAATAATAGAAACAAAAACAGTATGAAGAATTGAGTAAAAAATAAAATTATTTCTTTAAACAGAAAAAATTACTGATAAACTGTTAACCAAACTTACCAAATAAAAACAAAAGAACAAAATTAAGAAAATTAGAGATGGAAATGAAGCCATTACAACAGATACCAGGGAAATTCAGAAAAATTTTCTGTCTCACTTGAAAACATACATTCTAATAAATTGGAAAACATAAAACAAGTGGATGAATTTTTAGATGCTTATGACCTACCAAAATTAAACCACGAGGAGATAAAAAATTTTAAAAAGATCTTTAACAAAGCATGAGATTGAAGAGCAATTAAAAATCTTCTCACTAAAAAACACTCAGGCCCACATAGATTTACTAGTGAATTTTACTAACCCTTCAAAAGAAGAATTAAAACCAATACTTCTTAAACTATTCGATGAGTTATACAAAGATAGGAATATTACTATTTTTACAAAGCTATTATTACTTTAATACCAAAAGCAAAAAATAAATAAATTACAGATCCACTTTCTTGATGAACCAAGACACAAAGATTCTCAAAATCCTTCAAAGCTGAATTAAAAAACACATTTGGCTCAGTAACCACTGAATATGATGGCTGCTATATAGCTCAGTTATCTCACATAACTCAAAACCTACTAAGTTTACTCAAAATGGATAACATTTATAATAGTAGAATCTTTATAAAAATGTTATAAGCATCACAATTAGATAGAACTACAAACAATAAACTGTAATAGTTTATTTGTAGTAATTAGTGGTAATATACTACTACTATAATTTATTGAAGTTGTAAATTATTAATTTGTAACTTGCTAAGATAAACAATATATTACATAAAAGACATTACAAATAAATAGAAAACTCCCATTTGGAAGTACTATGTATCAACATGAAAATAACCAACCCGAAGTTCTTACCTTGGAACTCCATGTGGCTACAGGTGTTCAGCTTTTTTTTGTTTAGTATAGGGGCCTAGCTTTGCTTGTTTAGTAAATTTTTCTTTTGATAAAATCCAGTGATGCTCTTAGGAGTCACTTATGAAGCTCTGCTAAACTCAGTCAATTAAACAAAAAAATGTGCTTCCTGAAGAAAGGAGCTTGTGATAGGCTGGCACTGTCCAAGTGAAGAGGCTGGCTCTGGTTGGCTGCAGATCAGAAACTTCTGCAGTGGAGGAACAGCAGAAATTGCAACCGCTTGACTGAGCAAGGGTGTACATGGAACCCTGTCAATAACAGAAGACATTGAAGGGGCCCTCCTATATAAATAGCCCCATGACACTTACTGGCTCATCAAGCTAGGCCTTGGTAGAATCATTTCTTTGGTCTAAGACTGGTGTCCTATCTGTAGGACTATTATTTACTTATGTATCTTCTGGAAAAGTTTACACAACAGGGTCACAGAACAAGTGGGAGACAAGAAGAAGGACACATCCCAATACAAATATATTCTTTCATTCAGGAAGTAAAATTCTGTGTTTTCTCACCAAAGCTAATCCTTCTATTCATCAGCAAAGGGCAAATGGGTGCTGTATCATTCCATGTCCATGAGAAACTAACTCATGTAAACATCTTCATAACCACAGGAATTGACACTGGATATACTATAGATTAAATTTAAAACTTCTTTCTCTGCCAGAAAAACATTGGCTTCCCTTCTGGGTTTAGAATGACTCTTCTTGGAGCAAGAAAGATACATCCACTTATTATAGGTCTCATTTAACACCTTTACAAACACTCTAGGCACTTGACAGATTATCTCATTAATCTACACTTGATCAATCTGTAATTAGTTCATTTATACAAATGGAGGCTGGACATGCTCTTTTGTTCATCTTAGTATTCTCTCACCTTTTCCTCCTTCCAAAAACCCCCTTCTTACACACTCTTATTGTCTCTCCTTCTTCCAAATAACGCTTCATGTTCTCTTCCCCGAATCTCCTCTCCCCAAACCATTCTCCCCAAGCTGTGCCTCTCTCCTCTCTGTGAAGACCCCTGACACTTATCACTCACTCTCTTTTCTAACTCGTCTTTCAAAGGGAAACTATTACGTATTGAGGGGGGAAAAGATACTTAACTATATGTAGTAGATTTGACAGGAATATTGCTGTATCAAATATTTAAATAAAGATGAAATTATAGCTTGTAATCCACATAAAATGAAAACCAAAGACCCACCATAAGGAAGAAATTTCTTAGAAGCAGTGATGCCTTCATAATTTGTGGGGTCCAGAGTATGAAATTAAAGATGTGAAGTTCCTTAGTCAAAAGCTATAAATGTCAAGACACTAGGGCATTAAATCCAATGGGGCCTTAACTACACAATTTACATGTCTATGTAATCACACCGACTGAAGTTCATTAGACACTACTCACCAGTCTCTGATCTTCTGATCTTTTGGACCTCTGCTTTGCCTTCATTTCACAGTAAAGATTCCCTCCCACAGGGTATGTGCAGGTGACATACACTGACCAAATAACAGTAGGAGCTTCTGGTATGAAAATCGTGATCACATAAACAGAGCATTACCAACAAAATGGAGACCTACATTCACATCAGGAGCAGGGAAGAAGTAGGAATATACAATCTAGTTTGTGAGGACAGGATCAGGGCCCTGTGACTGAATGACAGTCACAATGGTTTCATGCTTTGCTTGGCTGAAAGATTCTGAACCACACCAGGTTGCCACAATCCACCTATTCATGGAACAGTCATGACAGTGACATATTTAACCCTTTACTTTTCTGGGGATAAATGCAAATTTAAGTCAAATTAATGGTTTTACTTTTTAAAATGGCATATTTTTTTTGTAGAAGAAAATTATAAAATCTACCATCCACTGGGAGTGGTTTGACCTTGTGGTTTTGTGTGATTAATGAGAATGGCAGTTTCAGACTGGAAGCTGTGCATTTCTCAGTAGCTAAGATTATCAGGGATAGAATGGAGAGGAGGAGGACATCCTTCTGCTAGTATGGTCCTGAGGAGATGCTTGGGCCTCATGCATTTCAGATATCAACACAGATTCCTGGCCAGCACCAGGCAAAGCCCCTGTCTTAGAACATGTTCATGTCAAGGTGTCTGCTAAGACAGTTTCTTATGGGAGAACACTTGCTTCTAGAAGATTCTGATGTGCACCTGGCCCACAGCATACACTTGATAGGATCTATCTCTGGAGGAAGAGATAAACCAGTATCTGCATGCTGCCCCAGAGTCAGAGCATACAAACAATGGCAATCCTTAGAGGAAGTGTAGACACAGCCACTGGATAGCACAGAGTGCATGTATCCATTGTCCTCAACAAGGGAAGGCTGGATCACCCTTCACCTTTGTCTTCTTTAAAAGCCAGATGACACCCTCCACCACCACCACCAAAAAAAGAAACCACACACACAATTATCCCACTGCCCAAGGCTGCCTCTGGTATAAATTTACCTAATACCAAGGCTGCTTATCTGATTTCCTCATTTTCTGTAACACAATTATTTCACAAAACTCAATTCTCATCTGGATATAAAACATTTAGCAAAATGAACTCCAATTACCCAAGACACCAAAATATAGTCAAAGGTTGTCTCCTAGATGGAGGCAATCCATCCTGATACCAGAGTTAACTCAGAAATAGATCCACACTCCTTCTCCCTACAGCAAGCTCAGTATCCTGCTCATCTGTATCACTAAACCAGAGGCTTGCCTTGACTCCAGGAGCTAAAAACTGCCTGCCTGAAGGATAGATGCTTCAAAGTCTAGATCTGAAAAATGTCAACAGTGCACTGCCAAATGTATGATAACCATTGAAAGTTCCCTTTCCTTATTCAGTAGAATGCTGAGCCAAGGGAAAGGACTGCTCCATCTCTTGGCTGCGGTTTACTTGAAGGTCTAGTGAAAATCAACCACAAGAACAAAGTACATCCATTCTTATAATTAGCTGTGATATGACCTAGGTTCCTTCTAGGCCAGACTGAGGCACATCTACCTCATCACAGTGATAGTCAGTGCCCAGTAATGACAGTGAAGAAGGCACTGGACCACAACTCCTTCAGAGACCACACAGATGGTCCTAATCCCTGTGAAGTTATCATGTGTTGTTTACCAAACTAGGCAGAAGTACATACTTGGACTTTCAATAGTCAGCCAATAACAAGGCTGTGATGTCAGGATGTTCCCACAGAACACATAATCTTAATCAGCTGTATTTAAGATTAGTGTATGCTGGCTTATCTCTGAAGAACAGGAAAAACTACAATTAGCTAAATGACAGCATGTAGTCAGACATTATCTCTTGTTGTCTTTCACCGTCTTAAGTAATTAAAAGAAGGAAACACCAAAGAGAGATTTTATGCCAGTAAGAAGGAATACAGAGCAAGAGAGATGTGTAGGCATACAACACTTTGATTTGGGTACTACTCTTCCTGAAAACATCAACTCTAAGTGTTTGAGAGGTACTGGTGCATTTCATTATGTTTTCTCTAAAATGTGAGAGAAGGAAGATCTTTCTTCCATTCCAAAAGTGCAGCTGTATTTAAAAGGTACCCCAGACCTCCAAAAGGTCCACTATGACTTGGAAATCAAAGCCCAAAGAATAGTCTATGAATATAGTCTTATAAAGAAAAGGCAGTGGGAAGAAAACCTTCACTTAATCTGTTGCAAGCAGAGCTGTGAACCAAGATGGCTGAGGCAGGAAGGCAAGCATGAGATCATAACCCTGAGCAGACACAGAGGGCCATGCAGCAGATGCAGTGAGTGCCAGAGAATGCAGCTACCAAGAAGTAGAAACCGAATGGAAATGATTTTGAGAAAGTGGTGAGGATGAAAGACACCCCTTCCAACCCCTCATTTTCTGATAGTCTGCTCCTTCCTTTGACATGGAAAATGTTTATGTGCAGGTGAGGAAAGAGACTGTAGCCTGAGGTTAGACAGTGTTTGTAGAATTCACTGGCCTGCTGGGGCACTACTATATGTTATGGAATCATCAAGGACACCCAGGGAGCACAGGCTGCCTCCAGAGCCAAGAGACCTTACAGAAGGTTCTGAAAACACACTGGTGCCTCTGGGGTCTGTAGACTGAATGAGATAATGCATGCAAATTGTGTGTTGCACATTGGAAACTCTGTGGGTCCAGGTCCTTTTTCCTTCTACTTCACTGAATACACACCTGCTGTTGATCTGGTGTGGAAATGTCCTTGGCAATCCAGGATTTCAGTGGATTTATAGTTTTGTGCTCTGTTGGAAAGCTGTCACAGTGTGTACCATTTCATTCAGTTTAGATAGTTTATCTGACAGTGAATGCTTTAAATTCATTTTAGGAAGGAGAAAAGGACAGAGATAGCCAGTTATGGTTAGTCTTGATTGTTGGTTTCACTGGATGAGTGAGCGCCCAATGAACTGTTTAAGCATACCTCTATATGATTCTTTACATCAGATAGTTCTTTTTTAATTCCATTTTATTTAGATATTTATAAATCAAAATTTCTCTCTCTTTTTTTCAGTCTAACTTACTGACTACTTGGAAATTCTATACAATGCAACCCATCATGCTTTCTTCCCATTCCTCCCAAGTCCATCCTCCTACTCTTGAACCCTCTCCAAAAAAGAAAAAGAAAAAAATACAGCAAAGCCAATTTAAATTGCCCATAGAGTCACTGGAGCATGTCAAATTCCCAGCAGCTAGCGCCTTAAAGACAAGTGTCTAGTCATCCCATGTCTGTGTCCCCCTCTCCCTCTACAGAAGCCATCACCTGTGAAGAGCTGCACTTCAGCATCTCAGCAACAAATTTTAAAGACTCTCTTTAGTGGCTTCCAGGCTTTTCGTCTGGACCTCCTTCCCATCCTTCCCTCCTTCTTTTCTTTTTTTTCTTATTCCCTTCCTTCATTCCTTCCTTCCTTTCTCCCTTTCTTTTTTGGTGTTTTTGGGCATATCACAGAAGCTTTCAATGTCTCAACTAGAGTTCTTAAATTTTTTTTGATGTTTGTTTGTTTGTTTTTAAGTAGGCTTTCAGTTGTAGTTCAGGCTGGCCTTGCACTCACTGTTAACTTACCATGTAACCAAGGCTTGCCTCAAAGTCATGGGTAATTTTTAGATTACTGTAAACTCCCAAGTTCTGGGAATATAGGTGTGAGCCACTATACCCAGCTCCACCAAGAGTTCTGATGACCGAAACAGCTTGATTTTGTAGGTAGAAAAGCCCCAGAGAGAACAAAACGTGGAATGGTCATTTCAAAGTTATTCTTCTACAGGATTTCTTTCTTCCCTGGTACAGAGGGGCCTGATCAGTTTAACTCCATTGTCTTTACAGAACCTAGTCCATTTCAGAGCTTGGTTTGGCTGCATGAAGCAAGAGTTTTGTTTTGTTTAGGTTTGGTCTGTTGAGGCCTCATTCAGGATTCAAGTCAAAACAATAGCTTTATGGCAATGGGACCAGAATTTATTCCTAATGCATGAACTGGCTTCTTAGAGCCATTACCTTGCTCAGCCTCAATACTGGGGAGAGAAGCTTGGGAAAAGAGGCTTGGTCCTACCTCAGCTGGATATGCCAGACTGTACTGACTCACTCTGGGAGTCCTTACCCTCTCTGAGGAATGGATGAGGGGACGGGGTGGGGGGAAAGCTGGGAGATGACTGGAAAGAAGGGAGAGAGAGGGAACAGTGTTGGGCATGTTAAAAAAAGTTTAGTTAAAAAAGTAGAACATACCATTCTATGTTATAAAGAACCACAAAACTAGGAAAAAAAACAATGGTTTTCACAAAATTCTCTAATAAACGTTACTCCTGGGTAACAATAACAAAAAAGCAATGCATATCTACATGATGGTAGCAGGGGAAATTGGTACATTCAGAGAAAATGAGTCTCCAAACTTGGTCCAGTCAGCAATCCCCCTTGAACTCTGCAAATAAAGTCTTCATCAGAGAATGGCTGGATGACAGAACTGGAAAAGACAGATAGGAATAATCTTAGCAGGGAGTATGAAGCTTCCATAATAAAAGGGATGAGCACATTAAATAGCTGGAGCCTAGTATCTGCTGGGGGCTATTTAGTTACTAAGCCAGTGACTGGCAAGAACTCTACAGATTCTCTGCCTATCACATGGTATGACCCAATGTGACACACATAGGAAATTGACCATGACATCTAGTCAGAGGTAAGGCTCTGTGACCACACCAGGCCTAGAATAATAGGGAAAGTCATCTGCAGGAAGCACAGCCTGCCTCAAAACTGAAGTGCCATGACAGATAACTAACCAAGGAGCTGAGCACTTAGAGACACACCAGCTACACCTTTGGCAGGGATTATGGAGTGAATGTAAAAGTCATGAGAGAATCAAAGGATGTTAGCAAAGCTACAGAAGTTCCATGAGTTCCAAGTTTCAGGAGGCTTCTCAACAGCATACCAACAAGATGGAGGGATGGACAGAAGAGAAGGATCCAGAAATGTGAGCCAGCTGCAACTGCAAGACAGTAATGCAGGCAACAAGGCACATTCACAGGTTTTTAACACAGGGTTTACCACAGTGTGGGAGCTGATGGGACACCCATAGTGAGGACAAATGGAGCACAGCAGAAGAGGTTTCAATGGTTTGCACACTGAGCTTTCCAGTTTGAAGAGTGGGTGGGGCCTGAGTTTATAGAAGGAGGCTCTGACTCTATTTTGCTTGCACCAGAGAAGTTCCAAGGCTCATACTCATGACTTTTACATATCTCAGTTTAGTTAAGAAAACCAGGAAGATGTCAGTCCTAAAATTCTCTAATCTATGTGAAAGATGAGGAAAGCAGGCATACAAAGGATGCCAGGCACAGCATGCTAGCTCTTTTCTCTGTGAACTTTAAAACACCCCATTCAATATGGGTAGTTGTGACTTATTGCCTCAGTTTTCTTTAAGAAAAAGTAACAATACAAGACTCAAAGGTGGAGATTTAAATTGCCTGTGGGGCAGGGGTTTCTTCGAGGATATTGTCCTTCCTCCTTTCAGATGATGGTTAATGTGGGATGTCTTTCTGTAGCTATGAATTACCATTGGATAATAAAGGAATTGTTTTGGTCTGTGGCAAGGCATCTTAGAAGCATAGATAAAGAGTAAGAAGGGTGGAATCAGACAGAGATGCTTCTACCTGCTGCCCAAGAAAGCAAGATGTAATGGAATACAGGTAAAGCTACTAGCCATGTGACAAGACATAAATTAATAGAAATGGGTTGAGTTAAGCTGTAAGAGTTAGCTAGTAATGAGCCTGAGCCACAGGCCAAACAGTTTGTAATTAATATAAGCCTTTGTATGGGGCTTTATTTGGGGCTAAACAGGTATGGAACAGTAGGTCTCTGACCTTGGGGCTAGACTGGGCTGGATGAACCAGAATCCTCTGGCTACAAATGGCCTCAAGAAATATCCCTAAACAACTTGAGGTATCAAGGCACATCATCCTTTTAAGGTCAGCAATGGATTCTTCTGGCACATCTCTGCAGTCCTGAGGCCAAGAGTGTTGCTGTGTCTTAGAAACTTCTAACTTGTGGATGGAGAAATAGATAAGCAGGCAAAGGCATTCCCTGTTCTTCTATAGGACCCATGTCCAGATGCCAGTACCCATATCAGATGCTCTAACTCCCATCTCCAGGGGATCTGATGCTGTCTTCTAGACTATGAGTCCTCTAATACACTTGAAACTCACTCATTTACGCACAGCACAAATAAAAATAGATTTAAAAATATAATCTCGTGACTAATAGAGCCACACAGCGAGCACATCAGGCAACAGCACACCAATGAAAAGTCATGACTCAAAGCATAAGATCATTCCATGTTTGGCTCCTTTTTTCATTGGGTATATTTTCATTTACATAAATATGTGTGCATAGATGTTATATTGCTTTAATCAATTAATTTAGTAAATGAATATGCCATGATAATATGAAAATCAAGACAAGAAGTTTCCTTAATAGAATAACTTACCATCTAGTTATGGTGAATAACCAAGGGCAATGGCAATAGTCTATCTTGTTTTACATATGCCTGGAGCCTCTGTGACCAATAAATAGCTCAAAAGAAGGTAACCCATGCTTGGGACTGAGCTTTTCATTTAATAATTCTCATCTTGTAGGAGCAGTGTTATTCTGCTCAAATCTCTTTTAAGAAAAAAAAACTATCTTAAAAACTAGTGGGGTTTCATAACACTTCATACATTCCTAGATGTAGTGAATCTGCCTTCAAAGAGTCTCAGGAGCACTTCACCATCACTGCAGTTTGCAGACATCCTAGTGCGTGATGCTTCCAAAGCAAAGAGCCCTATATTTCCAAGGTACCCATTCGATATGTCCTGGTCCATTCTGAGGGAACATCAGCATTCCTCAGTGAACACAGGGGCAGGCTCAAGGAGTCTGGCATGCCCAGCCTCTCAATGCACTGACTCCACACCTCATCCTCACAGACTCTTCTTTGTCACAGAAGGCTGTGATGCTGCCAAGCACACAAACAGTTGCACGTCAAAGCAAATAGCACAAAGTCAACAGAAAGACAATCCAGAAACTAAAGTGAAGTGAAACAGGGAGGAGGATGTCCTTATAAGATTTTCTTAGAAAGGGCTAGACATGAAGCTGTATACCTCTAATGAACATTTTGGAAGCAGAAGTGCTGGGACCCAAAGTCAACTTAGCCATATTTTAAAAATTAACTTGTACAGCCAGCCAGCAGCCTATACCCTAGATAGCGAAATACCAGAGACTACACACCCTTATTGTTAAGCTAATCCATGATTTCAGGCTTTCTCTTTGACCTCAGATCAGCAAGGTGACCTTCCCCAGACCCTCAACTGATAACAGATAGATTTCCATATCAATTTTACCCTGTCTGTTACTTCCCCTCACATTCTTTTGAACATCCCACCCCTTTCCTCCCAGCTACCTGCACGGCAGAGATTCTGTATAAATATTGGCTGTAATAATAAAGCTTTGGAGGACTTGAACAGAGAGATTTGACTTGTCCTTCTGTTCCTTTGTGTTCCTGCCTTCCATTTGCTTCCTTCCCAGGTCTAGGTCCACGCTGAAGACCCTGCTGGCCGGGGCACTGAAGCAGGTGTATCTCTGTTTGAGGCCAACAGGGTATACAAAGCAGGCCAATGAAGGTCAACATAGTAAGACCCAATCTAGGAAAGTTTCCTAGGATGATAAATTGAGCAGAGCTTTTGACTAAGTCAGTATAAGAAACCTGGGAACCTCCAGTCAATAGCATTGTCAATGGTGAATGGATAATTCTTCCAGACTACTAATACTAAAACAGAATTCCCTAATACACTTTTTTTTCCCTGAGACTGCAGAGGGTGTCTGGGGGAACCACTACATTTCCCTCACAGTTATAGGCTGATGTACCACACAGGACCATTTTTACTTAGGAAGAAATAGACTTGAGTTTTGTGGCCCTGTAAAGGGCTCTTCTTGAACTTTGAGGGATGTCTTCCTTTGTCTAGAAGTGGAGCTGACTAGATTTGTTTTTTTCCTGCTTGAGTGATTTCTGATGCAAAGGCTATATCAGTATGTAGGCACTAAGGGCTGCCCAATGGCGTTGGAAGCAAGGCAGTGGTGCAGGCTGTCAGACCGTCTGTCCTTTGTTTGTTTCTCATGTATTCCAGGAAAGCCTTCCAATGTTTCTGGAACAAATAGGCCCCAAGGTCTAGTCTCACACATATCCCCATCACAATAAAGACAGTATGCTTTGACAAATGTCAGTCAAGCACCTGAGTCTCTTCCCCTGGCAATTTGCACACCTCTAAAACACAAAACAAACAAACAAACAAAAAAATATTTTTGCAAGAAACCCTTCTAAGTCAATTTAAAAAGAATTATGCATTCTTGGTGCAAGAAGACCATTGATAATGTGATCATGCATGTTCTTCCTCCCTGTCTCTGAGCTATGTTTACTCTGCTCAACTTCAGTAGCACTCTTCAGAGGCAGGCTCAGTTAGAAAGCCACACACTCAGCCTCTCCTCTAAGTAACTTTCCATCTATCTATTCTGTTTCCTTTGTTTTCCAATCTAGCCCGAGGGGACAGCAGAAACATGAAGGAGGTGAACCAAGCAAAAATTCTGAAGCAAAGCCCCAAGGAATAGAAGGGAGAGAAGTCAAACTGGATGCCTGAAATTGCAATCAACAAAGCCCACAGCACTCCTATCTTTACCAAGAATTTAGGTGCTACAGCAATGATGTCTGCATCTGATGTGTGATAGAAGCTCGTGTGTTATGAGCGTGAGTGTGAACACAATATCCTTTTCACAAGTGAAAGACATTCTTACTGTAGATTTTAGCAACTTCTAAATATGTTTGACTTTGTTTATTAAGCAGAGAACTTGTTCCTTTTCACTTATAGAAGGCATCTCCTGGCTTTTTTTCCAGACCTGAAATGCTAGCAGTATGGATTTTATGCTTTAGAAAAGTGAGTAAACTAAAAATGGCCTGAACACATATGCTCAATACCTTGACAGCATATCTAGATGGCTACTGAGCTATTGATAGGCAGGTAGTATATGGATTGTGAATATGCTGACAATTCCCTAGATGATGTTCATGAGTGGCATTGAGTGGTATGGAAGGAGAGTTCACTATGCTATTTGTAACAGTCTACAAGTGAAAACTTATTATTTACATACTTCATTTTTTGGAGCTTAGTTGATTGAAAGTAACAGAAGCATCAGCAAGCAAAATCTCAAACAAAGGAATAAGCAGAAAGAAGAATGGAGGAGATAGAGGTGCCAAGAGGGCCTTCTCTTCTAGAGCAAGTAGAAGAATAAAAGGAGCAAAGAGCTGGGACGCATAGAGACTCAGGAAGGATGAGTTTGGCAGGTGCCATGAACACCACCACGTGGGTAGCTCTAGCTTCCCATAATCCTTCTAGGGCATGTCCTACTTAGGCTGGCCCCACCCTTATTCACTCCTTCTTTTGTCTTTATATTTCACATGGAGAAAGTTCATAGCATTTCTAGTCTTTATTTGGAGTGATTACATTATCCTGTACCCAAGCTTGCCCTTTCACAGACATCAGTCCCGTGATGTACCTGCTTGCTCTCTCTGCATTCTGCCCTTTGTTCTTTGTCCTTTCACATCTTACAGCTGAGTTGTACACTCCTGGGTAACCATATTGCAACACTCATGCTGCCCCTGAGGTGTCTATGAGGGGACAGATTTTAGATAATGCTTGGTGTTTGTTCCCAAGGTGGGAACTTTGTCAACAGTACTTTCTCGTGGTCTGCAGGCTCATTCTGCAAATCCTTTGCAAGCTCCAGTGAAGCCAAGAGTGCCTAGACCTGGCCTGGCTCACCACCAGGCACCTGCAATACAACCAAGAAGGCTACTGGCATCCTTTGATCTTAAAGTCTTCTGCCACAAAAGAATACCAAAGACTGAGGAGTAAGTGGCACCTCCACAGAGTGCCATGACTGAGCCTTAATAAACCCCAAGTAAATGTTACATTCCAGATAATACCCTTGATGGCTTCTAAGTACTTCAAAAAGTTCCTTATTTGTTGAAATGGTATGTGCAATCATTTCGATTAAAGGCAATAATTGCTGGCCATAGCACTGTAGCTCCAAGGAGAACCACATTTAACCACAGGCTTTGAAGTGAAGCATGACAACATTTCTAGAGTCTAAAATGGTTCTGTGAGTTCCAACTGGAATTGATTGAATCAAAAATGAAAGAAGCACAGATGCATGTGCTCCAGCGTACTTCTATATTGTATATGTTACTGAATCTCGCCTTCCAAGCTGGGCAGCATACACACACTGTCTAGTTAAAGGTGTTTAACCTGGAACTATGGCCAACAGTATCTCTAGGCTTCTCAAAGTCAAGTTAGTAGTCTGAAGCAGGACAATTTAATCAACCAAGGCAGATGTTTAGTGTTCTGGGTCTGGCATTGTTGGACACCAACAAGTGTTAGTGAAAGTTGACTTCAACTGTCCTCCAGAGTTTACATGGCTATATCAATTCTACTAGGTACTTTTTCTTCCTGCCTGCATTACTTCATACCTCCCCCTCATCCAGTGGAAGTCAGCTCTGAGTCAGATAACTGTTAGACTGGGGGTTGGTGAGGAAATGCAAATGCATGTCCTAGAGGATTTTAAGACTGCATATCAGTCATGTGGGGGTGTCTTGATCACCCAAGCACCACAGTTTAGAAGTGTCATATCGTACTGTGCTTATCTTGATATGGGGTTCCTGAGGTCTGGGGTGCATGACTGTTGCTCAAAGCCCTTTTTTAGATTCATAGACATCTCTCCTTAAGCCCCTCAGCTTCATATTAGGCTGTTCCTTCCAGCTCATTCCCAGAATGGACTTCTAGATGCATACTTCTAGCTAATGGTCACAATGTCTGCTGCTTCTTTTGCTTCCTTCCCCTCTTAGGCAGGCATGTCTTGTGTTCTGGATTCTGAAGTGATATGGGGCATTCTAACTCAGAACTTGCTGCAATGCAAATGCCACTGTCTCCCTTAAACTCACGTTACAAACTAACAATGGGATTACATTAGGAGGTAGAACATTTGGAGAATGGGCTAAAGGTAAAGTTTTGAATGTTCCCTACTCACCTTTCCAGTGTGTGAAGAACCTGCCTTACCCCTCTATCACTTGAAGACATGCAGAAGATGCCCGGCAAGACAGTACAGGAAGGGCCTACTGTCAGCCTGACTCCAGACTCTATAGCTTCCAGAAACATAAGCAAACATTTCTGTTAGGTAAATTTCTCAATTTAAGGCATCCTGTTACAGCAGTGCAAATGCAGTGCTATGATACTGGCAGTGTATCCTATGAAGAAGAGACTAACAGGATTGCAACATTGCCAAGCAGCTGTGCAATGGAAGATCCTATAGGCAACTTGGCCGTACCTGTGAGCAGGAACCTGAAACCTTGAGGTCTGGTAAGTAAGCAGAACAGGCAATGAGTATTTGACCTCCTGGACCTGAAAACAGCCACCTAGGAAGCAGCAATAATTAGAAAAAAACATTCTGAAAAAGACACACTGAACTAGGTATCTATATCATGGCTACCATAATAACTACCACAGACCAGAGTCTCAGATAACACAAGCCTCACTATTTTTTGGAAGCTAGAAGTTAAGACCAGTATTGGCAGCATTTGCTTCTCTGAGAGCCCTGAGAAAGAGCCTAGATAAGGCTTCTCTCTTTGGTTTTCTGGTGCTTTCCTGTGATCTGAGGAATGCCTTACCCCATGGAAGGAGCACTTCAGTGTCTCCCTTTCAAACACCTTCCTTACGTGTCTGTGTCCCACTTCTCCAGTAGTTATATTGGATCGGAGCCCCCATAACCAAAGTGGCCACATTCTGAGATACTTAGGGATATGGTTTCAACAAACGTTAGGAGAAGAAAATGCGAACTGCAAATGCTTCCATAGATGAGATAAACAGTTGTGACTGCTTTCCCCTAAAGCTAGGGACAAGCTGGCTTTCCACCCTTTGCACAGTCAGGGTTCAGCATCACTTTTAAAAGCAAATCACACTAAACAAACTACCTATATAAATATAAAACTTTTTGTGGGTTCCCCCCTGAACAAACAATTAAATACAAATGCCTACAATGTCTATGTGATATACCACTCTCCTAACTCTCTTTCTATCTCCCAATCCCACACATGGGAATCTTTATAGTGTGGCCAAAAATATGTTTACACATATGTCCACAATCTGAAATACTATTGTGTAGGCTTGCTCAATGTCTTAGATTGTAGGAATCAGTCTCATAATTCCTCTAGCCTTGTTATTTCCACTCACCATTGTCTTCCCTTCCACGACTCAGCATCCGACACACAAGAGTGCTCTGTAATATTTAGATGAGTGAATGCCCATAGGATGTGAGTCACCCTTAGTTCCTGGCAGTTATTAATGACTATAGTCATTCAATTGTGTCTTAGAAGTTTTATTTCCTAAAGCTACACTCTTCTCTGCACTCCACTGCTACTCTCAAGATTTAAAACGCATACTTCTAGCTCTGACATTTCACACTCTTTAGGAAATCTCCCCAACTCAGCCTTACTGCTCTCTGTTATCTCATGTACCAATGTTTTCTAAGAGAGGTATGTGACCAGTTACCACTGTCTTAGAACAGTGCCTTCTCCATGGATGGGCCTTTATAGAGCACCCAGCCCTTGTATGAGCCAATCCCACAAGGGTACAGCTGTCAAGGCAAACACAAATAGTTACCTGTTCCTTATAAATGATCCAGTAGGAGGTGGGGCTGTGGTAATCTTATCAAGAGAATTGGGAGATACTCAAGAGGCCTTCATTAGACATTCCATCCCCACAATTCTCCTTGTCAGAAAAATGATTTAAAGTAACATACAGATAGCCTTGTCAGAGGCACATCACAGAGCTTGTGTCTAATGGGGGAGGGAGGGAGATCGACTGTGCAATGTTACACAGAATAGAAACATGGAAGACAAATGAAAGATCAGGAAGTTGAGCGATTCACACCTTTGGGTGAGACTGTGCACAGAATACCTGCTGGCAATGCCCGCTGTCTCGTTATGAGAGACATCTCAACTCTTCCTATCACTGTGACTTCATCCCCCTTCACTTCAACAAATGGGGCAGCTTACCTTGCCAGGGACTCTAATGACATTTTACATAATGATGAAGAGGTCAGAAATAATAAGAAAGTAGACACTAGAGAAGCTTAAAACTGCATTGTTCTTACATAATCATATACATAAGTGACATCCAAAATTCTACCAGGGAACTCCCACAGCCAATATACGCCTTCAGCTAAAGTGGCTGGATAGAAAATTAGTTCAAAGAAAAATCAGTAACCCTCCTATATATAAACAATAAATATAATGGAAAGAAATCGGGGAAACAACACCCTTCACAATAGCCAAAAATAATATAAAATATTTTGGAGTAACAAACTAACCAAGAAAAAGACCAGTATGACAAGAACTTCAAGTTGTTGAAGAAAAAAAATTGGAGAAGATATGAGAATATGGAAAGATCTCTCATGTTCATGGATTGGTAGTGTTAATATAGACAGTAAAAATGTCAATCTTACCAAAAGGAATCTACAGATTCAATACAATCCCCATTAAAATTCCATCACAATTCTTTACAGATCTTAAAAATACAATAATCAACTTTATATGAAAAAACAAAAATCTAAGATGTCTAAAAAAGTCCTGTACAATAAAAGAATTTCTAAATGTATCACCATCTCTGATTTCAAGTTGTACTACAGAGCTATAGTAACAAAAAGAAATGGTATTGCCATAAAAACAGACAAGTGGAACAATGGAATCAAATTGAAGACCCAAAAGTAAATCCATACACCTATGAACACCTGACATTTCAACAAACAAGCCAAAATTAAACAATGGAAAATCTTCTCCAAATGGTGCTAGTATAACTGGATGTGAGCAAGTAGAATAATGCAAATTGATTTATATCTATCACCTTGCACAAAAACCAAGTCCAAGTGGCTCAAAGACCACAACATAAATTCAGTTACAATGAACCTGATAGAAGAGAAATTGGGGAATAGCCTTTAGAGAAATGCTTATTTTAAAATAAGCTTATAAAATGAGACATCATGACATTTTCAAACACTTTTAGCGTTATTTAACTCTGCCTCCTCTGTGTCTGTACTGTGTTCTCTTCCACTTGCCAAAAGAAGCATTCCCTTGGGTTTCCCGTTTTTCCTTTCACAGCATCTGTGTTCTGCTAGTCTCATCTCTATAACTTCTCCTCCTCCTCCTCCTCCTCCTCCTCCTCCTCCTCCTCCTCCTCCTCCTTCTCCTCTGTTCTCCAATGGTCCTTTTTGACTTTACTTGCTTCTATGGTTGTTACTTCAGGCACTTTTCTGTATGAGTCTGGACTATCACAGTAGGTTAGTATTGTTTAGTTCTACCCATTTACTTGCAAATTTCCTTTTATTTTATACCCATTAATCAGTTGAAGGCCATCTAGGTTGTTTCCATTTGCTAGATATTGTGACAATAGCTACAATAAACATGGTTGAGCAAATGTCTCTTTCCATTGAGGCCCTTGAGCATATGCCAAGGACAGAAACAGCCTGGGCCATACAGTAAACCTCTTTAAACTTTCTGAGAATTCTCCACACTAATTTCCAAAGGGATTAAACTAGGTTGTATTCCTACCAACAGTGACCAAGAGTTCCCTTTCTCCACATTTCATCAGCACTTTTTCTCAGCTTTTTTCTTGATTGTAGCCATTCTGACTTCAGTAAGATAAAAATCTCAGTTTTATTTGGCATTTCAGGTAGCTGAGGATGAAGACTTCTGAGATACTTCTAGTATGTTTTTTATCTCTTCTTTGATTCAGGTCCATTTTTTAAAAATTGGGTCATTTTGTTTTCTTGATTCTTGTGTGTGTGTGTGTGTGTGTGTGTTCTTCTTGTTGTTGTTCTTTGCATATTCTATATATTAATCTACCAGATGAATAGATGGCAAAGATTCTTTCCTACTTTATAGGCTTCCACTTTACTCTGTTGATTACTTTGTTGTGAGTCCAGTCTTTAAGGCTTGAGCCATCCCTCCAGTCCTGTTGATTACTTTGTTGTGGTATAATATCTTTTTAGCTTTATGAGGTACCATTTACCAATTTTGACCTTAAATTATGGGCAAAATGAAGACCTATTTCTAAAGTCATTTCCTAACTTATACCTTAGAGGCTATCACTGTCTGTCTTTGCTTTTAACACTTTCGAAAGGTCCAGGTTCACATGGAAACATTCAATTCACTTGTAACTAATTTGTGTGTGGGTAAGAAGGTTGATACATGTGGGTCTACTTTCATTATTTTACAAGTGAAATAACTTCCCCAGCACCATTTGTTGAATATGTTTTTTTTTATCCAAAGTGTATAATTTTAGAACCTTTGTAAACTACCAGATAGCTATAATTATGTGTGTTCTCTTGGGCCTGCTGCTTTTATTCATTGATTGACACATCTGTTTTTGTACCAGTACCATATTTTTCTTATTACTATAACTCTACAATATAGCTTAAAGTATGGTATGGAAATTGTGCTTTTAGATCAGGACTGCTTTCTCTATTCCAAGATCTTTTGTGAATACATATGAATTTGAACAATATTTTTCTATGTCTTTATGTAATCTCACAGGGTGTTGATTGGAATTGCAATGAGTCAGGGTTTATAAATTGCTTTTGGTAGAACTTATATCTTATATATTAAAAATTTGCATTTTTATAATATTAATTATACTAATCCTTCAGCATGGGAAGTTTTAGCATCTTCTTGTGTCTTTCTCAATTAGTTTCTTCAGAGATTTAAAGTTTCTAATGTAGTGGTATTTTATATTTTACAGACTTAATTTATAGATATTTTATTTAGAGGCTATTGTAAATAGGAGTGTTTCCATGATCTCATCACATTAATTATTGGTATATAGAAAGGGTACTGATTTTTGTAAACTGATTGTGTGTCTTGTCACTTTCTGAAAGTGTTGATAAATTCTAGAAGTTTTTTGTGGAACTTTTTGGATCCTTTATGCACAATAACATGCTATTGCCAATAGTTTGAATTCTTTTCTCATTCATATTGCTTTAATTTCCTTCTCATATCTTATTTCTCTAGCTATTACTTCAAAAATTATATTGAAAAGGGTCAGGGATAATAGATAGTACATGAAATTGCTTTGATTTTCTTTTGCTCTATCTTGAATAATGTTCTTAATGGTCATATATAGCCATTATTGTTTTGGAGTATGTCCCTTTTGTCTCTAGTCTTCTTAAGACTTTTATTATGAAGGCATGTTATATTTTGTCAAAGGCCTTTTCTGCATCTCTTGAATCGATCACTTAACTTTTTCTTTAACTCCACTTACATAATTATATTTATTAAGTTACATACACAGAATCTTCCCTGTCTCTCCAAGACTAATTTGATCATAGTAGAGGGTCTTTTTTATATATGCCTATTTTCAACATAAAAATAGTTTACTGAGAACATTGGCATCTTTGATTAAAAAACAAAACAAAACAAAAAAACCAGTTGGTTTTGGTATTAGAATATCCATAACTCCAGAGCAAGAATTTGGAAGTGTTCCTTCTGTCTGTCCTGGGATTTTCTCTGGCTTAAACTTGCACTGGTCTTTACTGTACTGTTTCCATCTCTGTGAGTTCTTATGTACATCACCTCTGTTGTGTCTGGAAGACAGTTTTCTTAAGAGTCATCCACCTATTCTGACACTTAGAATCTTCCTGCCTCCTCTTCCACATAGACCTCTGAGACTTGAAAGGAGGGACTGTAAAAGAAAATTCTTTGGGACTAAGTGCTCCAGGGTCTCTCACTTTGCACACTGTCCAGGTGTGAGTCTCTGTGTTAATTAGAATTTACTATAAAAAGAACCTTCTCTGACTAGAGCTGAGTGATGTGGTGGTCTGTATGGGTATAGGGATATGCCATTATGAGTCATTTTACTGCTATGCTTTTTGCATAATAATAGTAGTATATTTACTCTTAGGGCCCATGAGTCTTAGGTTCTTGGCCACTTTAAGGTATGAGATCCATGTCATGTTGTGGGCTTAAAGCCAGTCACAAAGTTGTTGCTTATTCCCATAACATATTGCTCATGTATATATTGCAGGCAGATCACCAGGTTCATAGCTGGGTGATATTGATTATTTTCTCCTTAGGTAGCATGCAAAGAATCTTTTAGTACCATAAAGGGCAGTCATTAGGGGAGAAGCTTCCATTTGGGCACCAACTCTATTTCTCAATCTTCAATGTCATGCAAGGGGTATTTTCATCAATAGGAGCTGGCTGTGATAAGCAGTCTTTTTTTTTTAATTTTTGATTGAAGAGTTGAATTCACCAATATTTAGCTACTACTAAAAGGAATATGATGATGGCTCTCTCTCTCTCTCTCTCTCTCTCTCTCTCTCTCTCTCTCTCTCTTTCTCTCTGTTTTCTGTTTGTGTTCTTAGTTCTGTTTTGTGTTTTAGTAATTATAGCTTTATTTGTTTATTTTCTGTAGTCTATTGAGTATGTTTCTTATTCTCTTCAGTCCAAATTATTGCTTCCCTTATTCTCTATAGGGCTGATTTACTGGACATAAAGTCTTTCAGCCTGTTTATATCATAGAGGTTTTTTTTCGCTTTCAGCTATGACAGATGGTTTTGCTGGGTAAAGTAGTCTGGATTGGCATCTGTGTTCTTTAGTAAGCTCAAAGCCCTCTAGCTTTTAAAGCTTCCACTGTAATCAGTATGTTTGGTTGGTTGGTTGGTTATCTTTTTATGAAATTTTTTTAAAATATGTGACTTGTAACTTTTCTTTTGCAGCTTTAAATGCCCACTCTTTATTTGGTGCATTAGTGTTTAAATTATACTCTGCCGTGGGGAGTTTATTTTCTGGTCTTGTCTGTTTACTGTTCTATATCCTTTTTGCATTTGTATTACCATGTGTGTCCTTAAGTTGGTAGCATTTTCTTCTATGATCTTGTTGATCTATGCAATTGACCTGGAGGGTGAGGGTCCAGTGCTCATACTGTGTAGCTTTAGCTCTTCTGGAACATGCCATGTAGACCATGCTAGCCTGAAACTCATAGGAATCAGGCTGACTTTGCCTCCACAGTGCTTGAATTAAAGGCATAAAGCACCAGGCCTGGCTCAGAATCCATTGTTCATTTCTTAAAAGAATGTTGAAACCACCTTTGTGACTATCTTTTGGGGCGTAGATGATAATGGAGAGGAGTTGTGCTTCCCTAAAGCAGAAATTTCTAAAAGATATACAAAATTAATTTCATTTATTTCCTTCAAAGTCTCACATTTTTAGAGACAACTAGAAATACTAGGTTTCCCCAAACTTTCCCTTCTTCACTATCCCAAGAGCATTCAGAAAGACTCTCAAGTCAAGAAAATAATGTCTTGAGTAAGGTTTCCTTGGACTTAGCTCTAGTCCAAGTTGCTCTTCTGGTTTTTCAAAGTTAAAACTTGTTCCATAAGAATTTCTCAAGCCATTTGCCAATGAAACTATAGTTTCTTCAATGTGCTCTGGTGCCTTCATTGGGAATCAGTTAGGTGTAGTCACCAGGGTTTATTTCTCAAGCAACTACTTTGTCACAGTATTCATTTGTTATGTCTACGTCATGCTGCTTTGGTTATCATGACTCCGAGGCGTGTCTTAAAATCTTCAAATCAGGAATAATGATGGATCCAAATCTGCTCACTTGGTCATGATGGCATTGGTGCTTGGCTGTTGTACTCCCATATGAATTTTGAGATTATTTATTCTAGTTCTTTGAAGAATTAAGAATACTTGTCACAAGAAGATGGGAAGAAGTGCAATGGCAGATAAAAGGGAGTGACTATAATCAGTTTATGATGTAAACATGTGTTAAGATACCACATTTGATTAAACATCCAAAATCAGTACACATTAATGACAAATAAAACAGTTTTATACTCTTTAAAACCAAGTTAAGTAGCTTTAATAGCATGCATTGTAATAAACCAACAATCCACCATTGCCAAAAAGAAACTTCAGTGTAGGGAGCTGCGTACAGCCACACCTTAAGATGGCGTTGGCCTTGAGCGCTCTCCCTGGTAAACAACTCCATATTTGGCTAAGGCCAAGGATCTGGCTTGCTTCCACGTATCTGAGCCTATCGGTGATGCCTATCGTGGATTGGAAGCCCTGAGGGTATTTCACTAAGAGCAGGCTTCCCCCAGGGTCTTTGGTGAGAGAATGGTTGTTTGTCTGAGTGAGTGAGTGAGTGAGTGAGAGAATGAGCGAGTGAGTGAAAGATAAGAAGAAACCAGACTGTAAAAGGCCCAAATAAACTGCAGACAGAAGGATCCGGTGTTGCGTGTTCCTTGCAGGACGAGGTGGCATGCGACACCTCAGGTGAAGTATCAATTTAAAATTTAGAGACCCCCCAAAATCCAGAGGGCAGACATACAGAAGAAACCATATTTCCTTCCCCCAGATTTTGTCTCAAGCTAGAGTGGTACATAAGGCACTGAGGCTAGGCAGAGAACAGTGGCTAGGATGAAGTCAAGGGGATTTAAGACAGAGTTTGTAGCCATCAATAAGTCCAAAAAGGAGCAGCTTCAAGTTCCCATAAAGCAAGTGACAAAACAAAGCCTAGGGCCCTAGGTCTGTGGACCTAGCTATGTGGGAGGCTGAGACAAAAAAAAAAAAAAAAAAAAAAAAAGCCTGCAAAAGCAAGGTCAACATGGGCTATAGAGTGAGAGTGAGACAAGCCTGGCTAACTTTAAGTGAGACTCTATCTCAAAATTAAAATTCTTAGTGGCTGTGATTGCAGCTCAGCTTAGTGTACATAAAGTCCTGCAATTAATCCTAAGTGCAGAAAAAAGTAAGCAGTGACAGAAATGAGCCAGCCACTAATAGTTTGCTTTCAACACATTTGCTGACTTAGTTTCACAGAGAAGAGACAATCATGAAAATGAGTATAAGAGACAAGGACCTCATGACCCCTCTAGAGAACTACACCTAAGAAATGGGGAGACCAGTGCCCAGCTGAGTCCCAGGAAGACAAGTGGCCAGCATAGCCAGTCTGCACTGGCTCAGACCTGCATAGAGGTGTAAAAATAGAACTTCAGAACTTCACAGATTCCTGAGCACAATTAACACTGCCTGGCCTGTTCTGAAGCAAAATCAAATAACACAATGCAACAGAAGCAGAACCAGAAATAACCAGATATGGTGATTTTTAGACCTGTATTTAATGGTTAATTTATAAAAGAAAATGGATTGCAAGATGGGGAATTCCCAAACTGGGATCTGTTAGAATCAAACCACAATTTTACATCCAAAAAATACTAAACTTTAGAACTAAACAGATAGATAGCTTCTACTGATCTTTGGAGCAGATGAGGAAAGATCTAGAAATTAAAGATGAGTTGGAAAGCTCTGCACCAAACACAACATAGAACACAAATGGCAAAAGGAAGAACAATGACAGTAGTGACAAAGGAGATATGGAGACACTGAGGGACTAGAGTCACAGAGCATAGGAAAGAAAACTATGCTGAAGTAATGTAAGAGATAATAGTGAGAACATCTGAAGTTCTTTCTGGATCCTGAGTTATTCTACACTTCCATGCTTTCCTGTGAACTCTGAACACCAGAATTGATTCAGCCTGTCTAACTGTGGTCATTGGTGATCTTCTCCTCTTCCCTTTCCATTATTTCCTATCTAGACTCTGGCAATGACTTTCCTACCCTCTTGAGAAATATCATTTGATGCCTATGTAAGAGTGGGATCATAGGTATTCATCTTTTCGTTTGGATTAATATAACATTTTCCAAGTGTACTCATGTTCCAATGGATGACTACATTGGCACAATAATATCCCATTGTTCATGTGCACTATAGTCTGTTCATTAGTGATTGACAGATTGTCTCCATATTTTGACTGTAAACAATGTTCTTTCCACAAAAAATAAAAATGCCTCATGGGTCTTGGATGTTTTACTTTTCATTATTTTATCATCACATGGTATTTTCTTGAAACTAAAATTCACACTGTAGCCCATACATGTACATGTATATATATAATTATGTCAATTAAAATGAGTAACTTTATTTTCAAGCATGAATGCAGGGTATCAAACTACAAACTCAAAAATGCTACAAACCTTGGGTAAAAAAAAAAATAACATGAAGAAAAATCAAGCATGACTTGCTTTGTGTTGCTGTGGCCTTTGCTTCTTTTGACTCTGCATCTGAATATCTTCAGGAAAGTTATAGAAAGAAAGAAATCATCTTTTAGGGTTATCAAAACTTCCCCTCTAACAGGACAAGTATGAGGTTAGTGGGTCTCCCTTTTCTCTCAGCAGCCTTAGAGCTGTGTTACAGGCTACCAGTTCTGAATACTTAAGGTATGAGTGATCACAATGTATATTCTGTACACACACACACACACACACACACACACACACACACACACACACACACACATATATATATATATATATATATATATATATATATATATATATATTGTCTGTCTCTGTTCCTGTTATTCCTTATTCTCCCATGATGAGGAATGATTGAGTTTCCACAGGTAAGCCAGTGGCAGAACTTACAAAGAAGAAAGAAATCAATGTGGGGCTACGTGAAGCATGGCTGTAGCCCTGGAGGATTTAGAAAAAATGAAGCTCTCCAAACCATCTTAGTGGTTTCCAGGATTAAGGGAGACAGAAGGAACAGGCAGGACATACTAGATTTTAACTAAAAATATAATTCTAAATGATATATACTTGTTAACACAAAGTTTAGGATGTGAAGAAAGAGCTCTCTTGTCAGATGTACAGTTTCAAGGTTCTCTGTATTTTCTGTCCAAAATTACAGGAAACAAAAAATGAAATATTTAAATTTTTAGAAATGAAAAGTAATCCTAACACTGGAACATGCTGAACCCTCAT
Source organism: Sigmodon hispidus (assembly GCA_004025045.1). Lineage (NCBI taxonomy): Eukaryota > Metazoa > Chordata > Mammalia > Rodentia > Cricetidae > Sigmodon > Sigmodon hispidus. The sequence goes on from PVIH01003415.1 coordinate 73,061, forward strand.
CATCTCAGTGTGTAGCGGAAGTGGAAGTGGTATTTCTATAGTACACACAGCTGCATTTCACTTTGTCACCTTGAGGATGTCCTGTACTGATCACCAAGTTGATCATACTTAGAATCCTCACCATGAGACATCAATGAGCTTCATTTAACTTAACACAAATAAGAACAATGGGCAATCCACCTGTACAACAGCCTGGAAATTAAACTTTATGAAAAGGCTACTTAAACTGGAAATTCTCAAAAATGAACTTACATGTGCCTCTAACTACAGCGTTGTTGGTCCTGAACAATCTGTGTCCACCAGGCATGACACATATTGAGTACACTGCAGTAGCTAGCTCAGACAATGCTATGATAACTCAGCTACAATAATATCCTCCTGTCCCAAGGGGTCTAAGCACAAACAACTGCAATACAAGTATGCCAGTTGGCCAAATGGAATGAATTCTACCTTGGCTACACTGCCTCACTGGAAATTAAAATCTCAGTATTCACAAAGTAAATAAAGATCCTGTGACAATGGAAGGAACAGTCACTGTCTTAATTTGTAGATTGCTATGTAGCTATTTGGGGAAAATCCTGTAACCTTATAAAACTTTAACACTGTGGCTAAAACTAAATGAAAAGCATGCATCCTGAAACCATGAATGTACTTCCAAATGATGCTTTCTCCATAATGCAGTTTTTAATTGAGTTGCTTTCATTTATGTCCCCCACTTTCTATTGCTGGAACTCACAGGTGGAAGGAGAGACCTGACTCTGACAAGGTGTCTCCTCATCTCTATACACGCACCAAAGTATGTGTGCTTATTCACACATGCATGCATGTGCACATAAAGAAATCCTGCTGTGAGGGAGGCAAACGAATAAGTGTATCTGATGCTAGAGTGAAGTTAAACCTGCACATAGCTTGGGAATAGGAGCATGCCTATGCCCGGGGAGGCTTCCATAACCTCCCAAGGCAATCTCAAAGATGCTTCTCAAAGGTCCTTTTGCTATTGAAAAGTCAAAATGGCAAAAGGCTCAATTCACACAGCTGTGGAGTCACACCAGTTTCAGAAAATAAGATGCTTATATGTGAAATGTAGACCTTGCCAAAAATGAGAAATATCAAGTAGGAAACTGAATGAGAGTGGGTAATGATGGTTGAGTCAGCAATAAAAGGTAGGTGGAAGAAATGAAAGCAACTCAATTAAAGACTGCATTATGGGGAAAGCATCATTTGGAAGTGTATTCAGGGTTTCGGGGTGCACGCCTTTCATTTAGCTTCAGCCACAGCATGAAAGTTTAATAAGGTTATAGGATTTTCCCCAAATAGTTACTTAGCAGTCTACAAAGTAAGAAGGACAATGACTGTCACTGTGTCCATCCTCACTGAATCCTGACTGACCTTGTGAATACTGAGATTTTAATTTCAGAACTTTCAGATAGTGAAACAGAGGTGGAATTCAGTCCATTTGGCAGACTAACTTGGAAGCATTGTGGTTGTTTGTTCTTAGTCTTCTTGGGATCAGGAAAATATTAGGAGTTTCTGTTTCTCAAAATAAGGGGTCAGCCAATAGGAAATCTAAGAAGCATAAAAATATAGGCATCTTCTTTTGAGGGTTCAGAATGCCTTGGGCCAATTAAATTAGAATCTCTTGTAAAATCTTTTCAATTGTGTGTTTGTGTATATGTGCATGCATGTGTATACAAGCACCCATGGTATGGTTCATGTAAAAGAATGAGGAGACTTGTAGGGGTCAGTTTTCTCCTTACACCTGTGAGTTCCAGAAATTCAACTCCAGTCTTTGGACTTGGCAGCAAATGCCTTTCCCTGTTGAGCCACATTGCCATCTCTGATTAAAATCATTCTTTAATATTTGGTAGAAAGGCCAGAATTCAAGATTTAAATTCTAACATGGGGAGTGGAGATGTATTTCAGTTGGGGAAGATCTTGCTTAGCTTACACAAAACCTTGAGTCTAATCTATATTATTGCATAAACCAGGAATGGTGGTTCACTCAGATCAGAAGTTTAAGGTAATGTTGGTTATACAGCAAATGTGGCATCAGCTTGGAACGCATGACATCTTATCTCAAAAAAAAATATTAAAAAGATGAAGAAGAAATTACCAAGAAATCTTGTGAGGTTTGTACTAATTCTTGAAGCACATTCCAAGAAGGCTTTCACACCCATCTCTATTAAGTCCTTAGTCCCTTAGGTCCAGAAATGCTTCTTAGCCAACATTCACTCATCTCAATTTGTGTCACACGAAGGACCTTGTAAGGATGTCCCATTGGCAAATGATCATACTGACTTCACTGGAAAATGTTATTCCAACTGTGCCAACCTGCAAACTTGCCTTGAATGACTTTGACCTTTAGCCAAGTCCTTACCATCTGTGGATGATGTCACTTAGCATCCTCCTCTGGCACTCAAAAATCTAATTTCCACACAAAAATGCCCAACCAGAGTATAATTCTGAGCACAAAGTACATTGTCAAGTTACAGGAGCTAGACAAATCTCCAGGAACACCAATGCACTACCCTCACTGGCGTGCTGTGTGATTGTGTGTATAAAGGAACTTTCAGTGTTAGAGATAAATTAGAATGAGACACAAAGAAGTGTGTGTGGATAAAAGGCAACCAAACCAAATCCCAGGGTAAAAACAAATGCATTAAGAATGAGCTCTTTCTCAGCACAGTCAGTTGAGTTCATTACTTCCCAGGTAAGAGAAGATTGCATAAGTAATTGATTTCAATACACATTCACACACATGGGTTATATGTGATAAATTTCTTTTATTCATTTCACCTCTTTGTTCATACTTATGGCTGGCACTAATACTAATTTTCTGTTTGGAGGTTTTGTTGCTTGTGTTGCAACATGCTACCTACCATTCTACCATTAGCCATATCTTTGAGATGTTTCATTTTTTGAAAAGAGAACCCCTTATTACATAATTTTACCATGACAAGAAAGTCTTCTGTCAGTCAAGAACATTTTAATATCTGGCAATTAAAAGACACATTTTTACTATTGATTTGAAGGAATTAATCCCATGTACCACACACAGAAATGAGAAGGCAAGAGCTGGTGTTTTGGCAATTCTCTGTCCTTTCTCTTAAGCATCTCTTAGACTGAGAAGCACTAGGCACAGAGAAACCCTATGTGGGACATTGTTGGCATTATCAAATGACCTGCTCGGGAATCCCAGTCAGGAGGCACACCACAGCGGGCAGACACTTCAGGAGGCCCCGTGTACCACAATCTAAAGCAGCATCACTTGCTTTAACAGCTATGCACTTCTTTCACAGGAGACAGTTCTGTGCCCAGCCTGCTTACAGGCCATGGAAACCCATATATTCAGAAAAATAATGTGTTTATCAGAAGCAGATAAATACATTATCAGGAGCTGGCTTAACCACAGAATCCAAACCAAAATGTGCCTACATGCATCCCTAATATTAGTGAGGTCAGATGAAAAGAATAGCTACACAACTCCAAATAATCCCATCAGAAAGATGTGTGCTGTGGATATGTGTGAGAGTGGAGACAGGTTTTGATCTTCAGAGCAATTCCTTACTGTTCATGTCAGAAGCCATCCCTCCTGATTCTTAAAGACCATTTTCAATATCACATCACTTAACACTTAAAGAGTAATAGTGGGCTTTAACCCACATGATAAAATTCCAACACAAATCCCTTGGAAACTGTAGACATGAAGAAGAGCCGAGGAAAACACAGATGCTTCTTACCATGTTTATGGATGACACAGGACCAATGCTGTTAACATAAATGTCCACATCGATCACAGTTGGTTTTACTGTGGAGAAAAATACATATATGTTAGTAATTTACGGCACAGTGAAAAAAGAAGAGCACAGCCCAATGTCCGGAGGACTCAGACATTAACAGCACAGTTCTATGTTGCACAGGCAGGTGGATTTCTTTTGGGGACTTAATTTGCATTTAAAACTAAACTCATCTTGTCTTACTCCTTCAACTCTTAAGAGATTCTAACTTGTATTTATTGAGCTGTAGGAAAAAAAGACAGTGTAAATTGTCAGTAACAGATGACTATAAAGATATTCTGTTACTTAAGTTGATTTTATGGCAAAGAAATGAGATAAAATATAAGACAGCGCATAAGTAATTTAATGTCAAAGTAGTTAAAAAAAACTGAGTCATAGGATGAGCAATATCAGAGGTAGATTTTCTAAATGCAAAATTCTAGTAAGTTCAAACATCAAAGAAAAATGGAAACATGGCTTTTATCATTTTTTTTATTTAAGGAGACATACACATACCTAGTAGAGTTAAAATGCTACAGTCAAAAAAAGCAAAAATTTGTGAATGAAAATATCACTGTTTCAAGTGAAAGAGTTCACAGTCCTTGTGAGTACACATACTGTAGTTTCAAGTGTGAGGGTATACACTCCCTGTGCGCAGCAGCATACACTAAAAGTTAACTGGATAATTTAGGTTCCTCTTTCCTTATCTGCAGAAGAACCAAGCATCACCTGTGAGAAGACAGGGATTCTGCAGAGCCCGAGGCCAGGAGACAATGGCTTTGTTGAGGAGAGAACCCCTTCATCACAACTCAGGAATCATCCAAGGAGAGATCAGAACCAGTTTCAGAATATTCATGCCCAGCAGAAACATAAACAAGATGCATGAACTTGACCACATGAAGTTTCCATGGAAACAAGACTGTTTGCTTCTCCAATTATTTCAGTGGGCCTTCTCCAGTTTTGCTGAGTAGCTGATCATTCACAAATGGATCCTGCACTTCACTTCTGTAACTGAGGTATCTTTAAGCTTCCAGGCATATACATTTAGGGATCTAAATCCAGGGCAATGGTTTTCAGATTTTCATGAGATGAAAACAATAGTCATGAATTTATGCCAGCTCCCAACATTTGTCAACACAATTCTACATGCTATACACATAATACGTAAATTTCAGATAAGCAAACTCTAAACCTGAAACTTGGCTTTCCTGATTATTAAAATGACAAATAGCACCCTCATTCAGTGATTGGGTTCCTGGTGTTCTGTTTCCATGCACTACAATCGTAAATTATGCTGTCCAAAAGGCTATGTAACTTGACATCAGTCAAGGAATTTTGCAGAAGGCTTTTCCGATTGTTTCAGAGCTTTTATCAGACTCTGGGTTTCCAGAATTTGTTAATCTCATTAAATTACAAGGGCTTGCAGACACAAAGCCTTGGCTTAAAGGGGAAAGTGTGAAAAGTTTTGACTATGATGATGTAACAAAGATTTTTAAAAGAGAAGAATTTGGGCTACATATACATACACACACATACACATTCATAAATGCTGGGGGCCACTGGTTTTAGTAGCTGTTGCCAAGCAGAATCATAATAACATCAGTGGTACGTTTTAAAATGCCATCTAATAGCTGTGCCTAAGAAGCATACAGGCCACGCTTTAATTCAAGGAGTAAAGATACAGTTCTGACAAAAAAAAAAAAAAAAAAAAAAAAAAACTTTCAACAAAGTCATCAGATGGCTAATGAAGGAAAATGGTAGCCTTTTTTGGCAAATGATGCTGGAAAAACTGGATATCCAGGAGCAAAAGAATGAATTTGAATCCTCACATTTTATATCTAAAAATAAACTCAAAATAGGTTATATAATAGTTATTATTTTAATAATAGCTATTATTTAATAGTTATTTAATTAACCATACCTAAAACTATAAAATCATTAGAAGTAAAGACGGGTAAGCATTGTGATATTTAATTTGTAATGGAATTTTGCATTTACTATCAACATTTCTTAAAAAAGGAAAATAGATCTATTTTACTATAGCAAGTTTAAACACATACACCAAAGTCACAGGAGAGTAAAACAGCTAACCTAGAATGAAATTGTACACCATTAAATATACAGAAAATTACCCAGATACTATAGATGACAGTATGGTAGTTTCTTAAAATAGTAAAAAGAATTAGTACAAGGTACAGCAATTAGACATCTGGGTATTTTACCTTTGGAAATAAAAAGAACTCAGTAGATACTTTTATGCCCACATTTATATTAAAGCCATTCACAATAATCAAAAATGTAGAAACAACTAAAGTATCCACAAAAGATGAATGAACAATGAAGGTTGAAACATGAAGACGTTTTATTTAATCTTTAAAAGAAATGGAATTTTTAACACATGGTACACCTTGGATGAATGATGAAGGCAGTAGGCAGAATAAATGATCCCATTACAAGTCAAATACTACATGGATCCACTTATACAAGATATCCCACCCAATGAACTTCATGGACACATCTAATTGACTGGTGGTTGCCAGGGGCTATAGAAGAGGAGTGATAAATTAACTGTTAATGAATGTAGAGCTTCAGTTCTAGAAGAGAAGGAAGTGATGGGTAGTTGTGATATAGTCACCAATTTATAGTACAGTAAAAGAGAAGATGGAAAGTTTTATGATATATACCATAAATTATACATAAACACATGCATATGAAACACAATAATGATCTGAAAATACCCATAAATACCCAGGCAATCAAAAAAGGATGTCTTTCACAGAGGCAGTAAATCCAAGAATAGCAAAAGAGGGACCACTTTTTTTTAAGTAGGAGGGAACATATTCTATTGTAAAGATTATAAAAAGGAAGTAAGACACTAGAAGTGAGCCCTATTTATTGGTTGAAAAATATATTACCTTGAAATTTTTTATTTGAGCTCTATCTTATCTTTCTGGGTATTAGTTCTTAAAAATTTAAAGTTATACCCTGCCTATTGCTCCCCAGAAGACCAGAACTCCCCATTAGCACATCAGTGGGTAGGATAACCCCATCTTCAAATCCCATCCCAATTCCCAATCCATTCTATCACCCGGAAACTGCAACAGCTACCTGAGACCCACAGTTCATCAGGCTTTATTGGTTCAATAGAGGCTACCTGAGACCCATAATTTGCCAGCCCTTATTGGATCAAGAATGGCTCCCGGAGACACAGAGGATTCAAGCTCCTATTGGAACAAGAACAGCTCACTGTGACACAGAATATGCTACATCCAAGTGGGCCAAAAGCCAAGACTGGACCAAGAGAGGCTTCCTAAGACACAGACAAAGCCAGACATATTGCACCAAAATCAGCTCCCTGAGATACAGACAAATCCTGCATTAATTCAAGGAAGCAATGGGCAGATGCCAGAGCAAGAACACATAACAACATAAAGAACAATATGGCACCACCAGAATCTACAACAGCAAGACGTGAATGTGCCAATGAAGAAGAAGCAGAAGGAAATGACCTCAAAAACAACTTTATGACAATAATAGAACCCTTAAAAGCAAAATAAAAACTCCCTTAAAGAAATAGGAAACAACAAACAAAAAATTGGAAGAGGTCAACAAATCACTTGAAAATAAAAAAAAGAAAGAAAAAGCAGTCAAACAGGTGAAGGAAACAGTTTAAGGTTTAAAAATTGAAATACATGCAATAAAGAAGATACAAATCCAGGAAATACTGAAAATGAAAAATCTGCAGAAGCAAACAGGAACTACAGATGCAAGCATAACCAACAGAATGAAAGAGATAGAAGAAAGAATCTCTGGCATGGAAGATTTGGTAGTGGAAATAGATATGTCAGTCAAAGAAAACACTAAAGTTAAAAATGTCATAACATAAAATGTCTAGGAAATATGGGACACCATATAAGACCAAATCTAAGAATAATAGGAATAGAAGGAGAAGAATACCAGCTCAAAAACACAGAAAACATATTCAACAAAATCATAGAAGAAAACTTTCCAAAACTAAATAAAGAAATGCCTATAAAGATACAAGGAGCTTACAGAACAGCAAGTAGACTAGACTACCCCAAAGAAGTTTGCTTGCCACATAATAATCAAGCTGCTAAACCTACAAAATAAAGAAAGAATATTAAATGCTGTAAATAAAAAAAGCCAAGTAACTTATAAAGACACAATGAGCAGGATAATGCTTGACTACTTAATGGAAACAATGAAAGCCAGAGGTCCTGGTCAGATATTATACAGACACTAGGAGAGCATGGCTGCCAGCCCAGATTACTAAATATATCCGGTAAAACTCACAATAACAGTACATGGTGTAAACAAGATATTTCATGGCAAAAGCATATTTAAACAATACCTATTCACAGAAAGAACTAGAAAGAAAACTCCAACCTAAAGAAGCTAGATTCATCCATGAAGCCATAAGCAATAGATAATCCCAAAGAAGGAAACCCCAAAGAAGGGAAACAAACACACACACATTACCACCAAGAATAACAGGAATTAACAATCACTGGTCATTAATATCCCTAAATATCAGTGGACTAAATTTATACGACTCAACCTATAAAAAGACACATACTAAACGATAGATACAAAAATTGAAGCCATCCTTCTGCTGCATACAAGATACACACCTCAACCTCAAAGGCAGACACAGGCTCAGAGTAGTGTTGGAAAAAGATTTTCCAATCAAATGGTCCTAAGAAACAAGCTAGAGTTGCTATCCTAATATCTAACAAAATAGACTTCAATCAAAAGAGATCAGGACAGACATTACTTATTCATCTCAGGAAAAATCCACCAAGATGAAGTCACAATTCTGAACATTTATGCCTCCAATAAAAGAGCACCTACATATGTAAAAGAAACATTACTAAAGCTTAAACCTCACATCAAATCCCACATATTAATAGTGGGAGCCTTCAATACTCCACTCTCAGAAATAGATAGGTCTACCAGACAGTGGCTTAACAGAGAAATAAGAGATCTAACGGATGTTATGACTCAAATGGTCTTAACATATATATGTATGCATATATATAATATTTCATTCAAACACAAAGGAATATACCTTCTCAGCACCTCATGAAACTTTCTCTAAAATTTATGACATACTCAGTCATAAAGCAAATATAAATAGATACAAAATAATGGGAATAAATCCTTGTATCCTATCAGACCACCATGAATTAAAATTAGAGTTCAACAACAACACAAACCACAGAAAGCCTACAAACTTACAACAAACTACAAATGGAAACTTAACATCTCTCCATTGAACCACCTCTGGAAAAAGTAAAAAAGAAATTAAAGACTTCCTAAAATTCAATGAAAATGATTCCACAACATACCAAAACTTATGGGACACAATGAAAGCAGTACTAAGAGAAAGTTCATAGCACTAGCTAGGTGCTTACATAAAAAACTTGGAGAAATCTCACACAAGAGCTTATTAGAACAGCTGAAAGCTTAAGAACAAATAGAAGCAAACTCACCCAGAAGGAGTAAATGGTAGGAAATAATCAAACTCAGGGCTGAAATTAATAAAATTGAAACAAAGAGAGCAATATAAAGAATCAACAAATCAGAGTTGGTTCTTTAAGAAAGTCAACAAGATAAACAAACCTTTATCTAAACTAACCAAAAAAAGCAGAGAGAGAATATCCAGATTAAGAAAATCAAATATAAAAAGTGGGAAATTTCAACAGACACAGAGGAAATCACTAAGAAAACCTATAATCCAGTAAATTGGAAAACCTAAAGAATATAGACCACTTTCTAGACAGGTACTACTTACCAAAATTAAATCAAGAGCATATAAAAAACCTAAGTAGACCTACAATTTCAAGGAAAATAGAAGCAGTTACTGAAATATTTCCCGGGGGGAGGGGCGGGGGCGGGAAGCCCAGGGCCAGATTGGGCTTCAGTTCAAAATTCTATCAGCGTTTCAAAGAACTAATACCAATACTCCTCAAATTGTTCCACACAATTGCCAAACTCTTTTTGTAAGGTTAAAGTCACCCTGATACCTAACCCACACAAAAACACAACTAAGAAAGTGAATTACAGACCAATCTTTATTGATGCAAAAATATTCAATAAAATACTGGCAAACAAAATTCAAAAATATATATAAAAAAATCATCCACCATGATCAAGTAGGCTCATCCCAGAGGTGTCAGGATGGTTCAACATAAGAAAAACTGCCAATGTCATCCCTCATATAAGCAACCCCCCCCAAAAAAAAACACATGATCATCTCACTAGATGCTGATAACAAATCCAACATTCTTTCATGATAAAGGTCCTGGAGCAGGGAAAATACCTAAACATAGCAAAGGCAATATACAGCAAGCCAACAGCCAACATCAAACTAAATGGAGAGAAACTCAAATCAATCCCACTGAAATCAGAAACAAGGCAAGGCTCTCCACTCTTCCCATGTCTATTCAATATAGTTCTTGAAGTTTTAGCTAGAACAGTAAGACAACAAAAGGAAATTAAAGGGATACAAATTGGAAAGAAAGAAGTCAAACTATTTCCATACGATATTATAGTATGCATAAATGACCCTCAAAATTCTACCCGGGAAATACTATAGCTGATAAACACCTTTAGCAATGTGCCAGGATACAAGATTAATGGAAAAAAATCAATAGCCCTCTTATACACAAATGCAAAAAAAGCTGAAAAATCAGGGAAACATCATCCTTTACAATAACTGCAAATAACATTAAGTATCTCAGGGTAACTCTAACCAAAGAAGTGAGAGACCTGTATGATAAAAACTCAAAGTTACTAAAGAAGGAAATTGAATAATATATCAAAAATGGAAAGATTTTTCCATGCTCTTTGACAGGTAGGATCAGCAATCAACATAGTAAAAATGGTAATCTTACTGAGAACAACCTACAGATTCAATGCAATATCCATCAAAATACTGACACAATTCTTCACAGACCTTGAAAAAACAATACACAACTTCATATGGAATAACAAGAAATGCAGGGTTACAAAAACAATTCTGTTCAATAACAAAACTTCTAGAGGCATCACTGTCCCTGATTTCAAGATACACTACAGAGCTACAGCAATAAAAACAGCTTGGTACTGGCATAGAAACAGACTTGTGAATCAATGGAATCAAATGGAAGACCCTGACCTTATTCACACACCTATGACAAAGAGGTCAAAAATATAAAATAGAAAAAAGTATCTTCAAAAAATGGTTTAGGCATAACTTGGTGGTGGTATGTAGAATAATGTAAATAGATCCATATATATCACCCTGCAAAAAACTCAAGTCCAACTGAATGAAAGACCTCAACATAAACCCACTTAAACTGAACCTGAAAGAAAAAAAAATGGAAAATACCCTTGAATGCATTGGCATAGGAGACCACTTCTTGTATATAATACGAGTAGCAGAGACACTTGGTGCAACAATTAACAAATGGGACCATCTAAAACTGAGAAGCTTCTGTAAGGAAAATGATATAGTCAATAAGACAAAACAACAGCCTACAGAATGGGAAAAGATCGACAACCCTATATCAGAGAGAGGATTGATCTCTAAAACACATAGAGAACTCAAGAAACCAGAAGTCAAAAAACAAACAACTCAATTTTAAAAATGGAGTACAGAGCTAAATAGGAATTCTCAACAAAGGAATGCTACATAGCTGAAAGATACTTAAAGAACTGCTAAACATCCTTAGCTATCAGAAATGCAAATCAAAACAACTCTAAGATACCATCTTATACCTGTCATAGTTATCAAAAACACAGAAGACTACCTATGCTGTACAAGATATGGAGCAAGGGAACACTCCTTCATTGCTGGTGGGAATGTAAACTTGTACAGCCACTTTGAAATCAGCATGGTGATTCAACAGAAAACTGGGAATCTACCCAACAATCTAGCAATACCACTATTGGGCATATACCCAAAAGATAAAAATCTTACCCCAAAGATATTAGCTCAACTATGTTCATAGCAGCATTATCTGTAACAGCCAGAACCTGGAAACAACCTAGATGCCCCTCAACTGAAGAATAGATTTAAAGAGTGTGGTACATCTACACAATGGAGTACTACTCAGCAGAAATAAAAGACAGGGTTAGAGTTAGGGTCTTGAAATTTGTAGGCAAATGGATGGATCTTGAGAGTATCAACCTAAATGAGATAACACAGACCCAAAAAGATAGACATGGCATATACTCACTCATGAGTGAATTTTAGACATAAAGCAAAAGATAACAAGGTTGCAATCCACAAACTCGAGCAGCTAGGTAACAGGAGGAAATTAAGAGAGACATCCAGGGATCCCCCTGGGAAGGGAAAATAGAGACGATCTCCTGAATAAATTGGAATCATACTGGGGAGGAGAGAGCAAAGGGAAGTGAGAAGAGAACATGAGAGAATGGGATGGTTGAATGAAGGAGCAACAGAGAGGGAGAACAAAGAAGTGGATATTTTGATAGAGGGAGCCATTATGGGGTTAGAGAGAAACCTGGTGCTAGGGAAACACCCAAGAACTCACAAGATGAGCCCAGCTAGAACTCCAAGTAATAGTGGAGAGGGTGCCTAAACTGGCCTTCCCCTATTATCAAATGAATGAGCACCATATTTGCCATTATAGACCCTTCATCCAAGAGCTAATGGAAGCAAATGCAGAGTCGATAGCTAAACACGGGGTCCAGCTGAAGAGAGGGAGGAGAGATTGCATGAATAAAGGGATCAGGATCAAAATGAGAAAACCCACGGAGTAGCCTGTCCCATGCTATTGGGTGCTCTGAAATGACAGTTGACAAACCTTCATGTAATGGAGCTAATCCTGAATGTAAATGACAGTCAAATGTCATGGGCAGTGTGTGGAACCTCTTGCACTTGGACCAGAGTTTATCCCTGGTGAATGACCTGGCTTCAGGGAGAACATACTCTGCAGGGGAACACTTTCTCAGCCTTGATACTTTGGGAGAGGGCCTTGGTCCTATCTCAACTTGAATGCAGGACAGAACTGACTCACCTTGGGATTCTTTGCCCTCTCTAGGAAATAGATGGGAGGGGCTGGGGGAGAGGTTGGGGAAGGACTGGGAGAAGGGGAGGGAGGGGAAGCAGAAGTGGGTATGGGAACAAATTTTAAATAAAAATAATTAATAATAAATGAATAAAATATCATTAAAAATTTTAGAGCTACCATGTCTGAGAGGATTGTGCAGTGAACAAGAGCCGCTGACCTCCCTTCAGAGGTTGCTGGGACCCTAAGGAGGTACTGCAGCCTACACTTTCTCATCATTTCAGTCACAAACCATCCATATGCAAGAAGTTTTTTTCTTTACTACACCATGATATTTTTCACCCTAAATCAAGTAATTGAGGAAAGAATGGTAGGTTTCTTTTTTGAACTCTCAGTCAGAGACAAAACCTGGTGCCCATGAGAGGGTACTTGTCACACCTTGCTGGAGGCAATGTAGGCTTGGAATGGTTGGTCTAACAATGGGCCTGGAGGCAGATAGCTGACCCTTAGGCTCCAAAGTCTGGAGACGTGGTTCTCTGTCCTGGTCCTTGCCATCAGCATGGGATATTGTTGTGCTAAGAACTGAAAAGAAAAATCTAAGATAGTTAATGGCATAGGTGTCTGAGACTTGATATTAAAAATTATATTTCCTAGAATTCAAGCTTTTTATTAAACAATCTTCAGTCCCTTTTATGATAAAAATAATACATTTTTATTTCCAACATGTAATGGGCTCTGTTCAGATTGGACATGGGTACTTCCTAGAAAATGTCTAAAATACCAGCCTTAATGAGAGAGAGAGAGTCCTCTTTAACCTACCACCAGCTCCCTCTCAGGTTCATGGCATAGCAATTCCTTGAGATGTCTTGGTTCCAGGGCCCTCAAAGAAGTAAAATTCTTACATGCTCAAGCCCCTTATGTAAAATTGTGTGATACTTTCATATAGCATATGTACAACATTTTCAATCACTTCCAGATAACATGCCGAATACTATGTACACATTATATAAATAATTGTTTATTCTGCATGAAGCGATAAAATTTTTCCACTGTAGTACCAATCAATTCACAGCAGCTAAATCTACAGATATAGCCAGTGGAGATGCAAGGTAAATTGCATTTAACGGTTAACAAATGTCTTTAATTTCCCTACATTTATCTCTTTCCTTTTCTGCCTGGGTCCTAGTAGAAGCCACTAACCTTATTTACAAGAACTACCCTTGTAAGCCAAGGGCAGATGTGGTCTTCTCTCATGCAAAGCATTGCAAGCTGATTCAAGAGTATTGCTTGGCTTTTCCAAGGAAAAGCATATCAATTGGGTTTCTAAAATCCCCCAAACATCTAAACTCACAGACTCACAGAGATTTGAAGTACATCATGGGGTGCACCAGGCCCTGTATTCAGAAGCACATCATGGGGCGCACCAGGCCCTGTATTCAGTCTCAACATAGAAACAAAACAAAACCAACAACCAACAATAACAATACAGTTAAATTGTGACAAACCCATAGATACACACCATAGCATGGTTTGCTGTGAGGACTGGGTGGAGGAATGAAGTCTCAGTTTGGGGACAGATACTAAAAAGGCAGTATAAACAGAAGTTGTGCTTGGCTTCATATGAACACAGGGTCTGAATCTCTTCTTCGGGGGGGGGGGGAGGAAGAGCAGGAATCCACCCAGAAGGAGTGAGGCTATGGATTCAAACAGAAACCCCATCATGTCTACATGACAAGCCTAAATACACCAGAGGCTCAGATACGTGGCTTTCATTGACCTGAGTCTTTTGATTGGTACCTTTTATGAAAATTGATTCCTAAGTATCTATGGGCATTGAAGTAAAATTTATTTTACATGAAGTAATTATGAAGCAAGATCCTTTTCTGAACCTATGTATTATGAGGACACGTTCTATTTAAGACAAAAACCTCTTGTTCTCCAAACAAAAAGAACTAGTTTCTGGATAGCAGAGATATATGATTTGTCATGGACCTTCCCACAGTGTCACAAGCAGGAAGGAGTCACTGATACTATGGCCAATGACAGCTCTAGAAAGTGGGGCTGTACAGCTATTATAATTACTTGGCTTCTACATGTTGAATGTTCACCTGAGCTTGAAAACTGTAATATGAAGAACTTTAAACATCCTTCAGAACACGACAGCTATGAGTTGATCCAAAAAGTCAAGTGGGCAAAGCTCTGATAGATAAGACACTCCTGACAGTAGGCATCTGTTACCATGGAAATGATTTTATCTTTGTGGACAGAAAAAGGCTGAGAGTGACATTGAGACAGAAAATAAAGAGACTTACATTCACTCATAAATAAGCAATGACAGAGACACATATTTAAATAGATAGATACTGGGTGTAATACCAAGCAAGGGTAGAAATCCTGTAGATTTCAGGAAATGACCTAAGCATTTCAGGCTGTCCATGGAAGCTAACTGTTAAGCTATCTCAAAGCCAGTTCCAGGAGGAAAGGAATACAAACCCCAATCGAGGTAACATGGCCAGTGGATCATCCCCAGTGACTCCAACCACGTCTGAAATATAGAAGTTTCACAGTATTGTTGTCTTAGTCCCTCTATACAAGATGGTTGCTAACAAAGTCAATCCAGATAGAGCAGGAGGTGCAGTGACAGTCTCACAGTAAACAGTAGACACTCAGCAACTCCACAGCTATGGCAGTTGGGCTAAAGCAGTCAGGTGCAACTATAACGATAAATACTGCATTTTCTGTCTTTCTCACCATGTTTACCTGCTAATCTAACCTAGTCAGTTACGTTTCTAATTTTATAAAAGATTAAATATAAAAACCTTAAATATGAGCAACTTAAATTTAAAAGATAAGCAAATAACACTAATGCATAAAGGCCACTCACTTCCAGTAACTGAAAATTGACGATCGATCTTCCCTGCCTTAAGACACAAGATCAAAAGTCCTGTCAGTTCTTGTACCTGCTACTGTCCATTCTTTTACCTAATGGGTACTAAACACACTGGTCTCCTGCCCATCACATGTTGTTATCTGTACTACCATCCCTCTGATAACCTCTACTGAGAATCACCAAGAAAAAGAACAGTAGCCATTACCAATTGATCCTTGCCTATAATTGTACCTTGGTTCCCATTCTACAGTCAGGAAGTTAAGTAGGAGTGTATGGGACTCTGTGTGTGGCTGGGCAGGACTCTGCAACAGGTCTACAGGAAAGCAAGAATTCTGAACTCAACTTCTAGATTTTCTGCTTGGGTACAAAGGCTTAACGGTGTTTTGAGGAACAAAGAATTCATCGAGAATCCATTAGTATTTTTAGTATCCATCATCTTCATAATCATGATCATAATTGCCACCATGAGTAATCACTGCAGGTTCCTTAAAATTCAAATCCTCTGTGTCAAAGGCTCACATTAGTTCTGTGGGTAATGTCTAAGTGATACCATATATTTTCCCAACCTGGACAATGCTGTTTGTTGGGATAAATAGGTCGAGGGCCTATAGAAGGACATCATGGACAGATGTGCTAAGAAGAAAGAAGCTGCCAACTCCTGGGTCAATGTGAAACTGACCCAGCTGGACACTGGGATCCAGATGTGGGGAAAGTCAGCATTGCTGGCTCCAGTTCAACTCTGTGAGGGGATATTGAGCCAGCTGGTGTTGCTTCTCAAATATAGGGCTTACAGCTGGACCTCACCTCACTTGCCTCCAGAAATACAGGTGTCAATTCTGAAACCTTTAGTCTTGTCCCACACATTCTTTCCACATGTGACTTCAAAAAAGACAGCGGAAGTTCACCAAGGCCAACAGAGGTTTGTCACGGTGAGTCAGATTTAAGAAACATGAAATAAGGCAAACAATGGAATCCACATCGTTGTCCACAGAAGCAAAATACACAGGTTTAGAGCACATAAACAAAAAAGAAGAAGACATGGGTGATTATGTTCAGTGCCACCTTCCTCCAGGGCTCTGACTGGCAGTTACTTACAAGTTTCTCAATAACCACCTCCTGAAAGAATTTAACGGTAAGATGGTAAGACACAAAAAAACATCTGCTGAGGCTTATAACCCTAAAAGTACAGCCCTAAGGCAGCATCTCTGTTTCTACATCTGAGTAGGGGTATCAAATATCGAATGCATGAACTGGTAAAGCATGCATCCATAGCATATTCTGAAGGCCATTTGTATCACACCATTAAGCAAGGAAAAAGCCTGAGGACTGGATGTTCAGCCCTTAGTAGTCAGAAAACTTGCTGTGCTCTTAAAGGCAATGCCAGGTGACATCAGCAAGAGACAGAAAAGGAATGCCTGGACTCTCTCAATACAGAGATGGCAGCTTAGTAACCACACATGAACAATGGCCTCTGTGGTAAATCCAGGCTCTGGCACCTGTGAAATGTACTACCAACCACATAGAGCCTAGTGGGAAAATTCCTAGTACTGTCTGCCTGAGCCCCAACCTTCCACTTGGCAGAGCACACTCAAGAGAGATTGCAACTCTGAAATTCTCTCTGAGGATTGAAGAGGACAGGCGACTTCAAACCTCCCCGCATTCATAGGGGCACCACAGAGACTGCTTTCTGCCTTGTCTGAATTTGAAGTTTATAGAAACTGGGTAAGAGACCTGGTGACCTTGGAGAACACAGTCAACAAATATATACAATGATGTTAGGTTGACATCAGGTTTGGCCAGCTGAAGAGTGCAGGTGCTCACCATCCTCCCTGAGGATCTGAGTTTGAACTACATAAACCACATGATGAGAAGGGAGAACTGATTCCCCCAGGTTGTCCTTTGACTCCATGTGAGGTAGCAGCTCTGTATCCCTCTTACAAATAAAAGAATTGCTTAAAGTAAAAATTTACTTTTTTCCCACAGTATGAGGCCTAAGAAACAGTCCAAGATTCAGTATGGAATCTGATATAACTATTATACCTGATTTAACTACTAAAAATATTTTTCCTTTTTCTCTGAATTGTTTCAAAATTCTCCAATATTAAAAACACTTTGATAGCTTCTATTAATAATCATAACCAGAATTGGGATTCTGAATATCCCCTGACGCCCACGTTTTATGGTTCAGTCTCCAGTTTGGCACTGTTAGGAGATGGCAGAAACTTTGAAATGCTGAACACAGGAACTTTGAATTCACTGCTGGCAGGCTACTTAAAGAGACGATGAAGTCCTCGCTTCTGCCTCTTCACTTTTAGTGTTCTAACCATGAGGTAAACAGTGATTTGGAAAAAAATGGGTTCCCCTAGTCATGGACTAGAAACTCCTCTATAACTATGAACCAAAATAAACCTTTTCTTGTATAAGTTGATTAACACCAGTATTTATTGGAGTATCAGAAACCTAGCTGCTGTACTTCCTGAAGCCAAATGCCTTCCTTCCTGCCAATCTCCATTAACAAACAATTAGGAGGCAAACACTCAGTGACAGAGAGTCTCGGGGCTGGGAAAAAGTTAAGAATTCAGGCATAATTCTCTAAATTTCAGAGACTTTCTATTCTAATGGGTATAATACACATTAATCAGATAAGCTAATCAATAATCTAGATATTTGTGATTGTGATTAACATGACAAAGAAATAAAAGTAGGTGCTGAGGTTAAAAAGTGACTATAAGAGTTCATCCCCTGCAGCTATTTTTCCCTCCAGGAAATTAAAACAGTGATGTGCTTGGGTTTCCATAGACATGACCCAGCAACACCGATGTCACAAAGGTGTATGTGTGATATGATATATAGAATAAGGTGTGTTGAAACAAAAATCATTCTTGAAAATAAACTGATAAAAAAAAAAAACAACTAATGAGGGAAATTAAGTTTCAGATCCCAGCAATTTATCAGGCTCCAATACCCATAAGAAATACCCATAAGAAAACTATACCCATTGAAGAATAGAAAACAGAAGAAAAAATTCTAAGTGTAGCCCAGATAAAAGGGCCAACAGAATAAAGGACAATGTTGGAATAATGGCCAGTGACTCCTGAGAGACGACAGAGGCCGAAACACAAGATTATTCAAACACTGACAGGAAAATAAATGGCTTACAATTCTAGTCACAAATAATACCCTACAAAAATCTGGGTGAAATAAGCAACATTAGTTAGAAGAAAGTCAAGGAGGCTTCATTCCCATCAGATCTTCAGTATGAGAAATAGGCAAAAATTCCCACACTATCAACAAATCAGCATGTAAAGAATAGGTCTTCAGGAAAGAATGCAGTGTACCCAGGGTGCACAGCCCCGTCACCCACCACGATTTAATAATTAACCCACAATCTGTTATGCCATATTGTAACAAGCTGTCACTGTAAGGGAAAAATAAAGACAATATGATGCCCTGCATTTGGACTCTTTCAGAAAAGCAAAGAAAGTATGAGTAGAGGCCAGCAAAGTTGCAGTGAAATCATGTGTGCTGTACAGTTCGCCGTGAGTCACAGAGGTGACCTTTTGACATGAAGCTGTAAAAGTCCTGAGAACCAGTCACATTATGTTGTCAGAAGATAGAAACAACTGCCTAGAAAAGGGTAATACTGCCTCTGGGCCAGGGTCACCAGGTAACTCATCTACTTTCAACTAAAGTAATACTTAATGTGAGTAAAAAATTAAAGGGGAAGTGTATTTGGAAGAACGTCAATAAAATAGAAGCTACTGACAGCAGAAGTTGTTGAATTGTATGGAACAGGACTGCATCAAGGAAGCTTTGCTTTCCAATGAATTTATTCAGATTAGTCTGGAAGGGGTATGATGTAAGAATGACAGAGATGTATTATCTCTATAGAAGTGGCCAGCTGGGGCCTTCTATATCTGTGAAGTTTTAGAATTTGATAGAACATCCAGTTACCTCAAATTTCCAGTCAGTCAGAAAGGTGGATCTAAGCCATAGAGGGTTTGAGACCAAAACAACAAGAGATTTGAAAAATATCTGCAAATCTAATGAGCTAGTGATTGAATCCAAAGATTATTGTTGCTTTCAAATGAAGAAAAAGCAAAAAGCAAAAAATATGGTATAATAAATGGGCAGGAATCTGGGTGATAGGGAAAGACACCAGAAAGGGTTAGTAAGTGAGAAGAGACAGCTCAGTAATTCAGAGGGATATGTTTATTTCTGTGTGAGAGCATGCTTATGATCCTGGAACAATGTCTGGGCCTTTCTAATTTGCTTCCTAATGTGGACAGATGACATTGTATTTAAAACATGGGATCTCATAGTGAGCACTCTTAATGATTAAGACCCCACAGTTTGCCTTAAGGATGAGAGACATATTAACTGAATAATAACCTGAGTAATCATTTACTGAACATCTGATGAAATTATGGTAAGCCCACTAAATTTGTAAACACACACACACACACACATACACATACACACACACACACACACACAGAGAGAGAGAGAGAGAGAGAGAGAGAGACTTAATAAGACCAAGGCCTTCTTTGCCTTTAACAAGCCCTTTTCTGTGCCCAGAAATATAGCTCCTGCTCATCAATCAGCTGGGTAACTGTGTAGATAGGAACAGTAGTCCTCATTTACCGAGGAAGTATTTATTTCTATATACCTCCTCTCCCACCACACATAGACACCAATCCTCAGATATTTAAATCTGAATGTATGTTGTACATGTTTATACTGTATATTAAGTCACCTCTAGGAGACACATGATACTTCGGCAGCATGAAAACCATATAAAATGAATGGTGGCAATAAATGATGTCCATTCATGTGTAGCATATAGAGATATTTGAGAAATATTAACTACCTATGGCTTGAGAAATTTGATATTCTGTGCTATATGTGTGAGTGTACCTCATATATGTGCTAGTATGTGTAAATGTACATGAGACATTGGAATAGCATAGTTTTCTCAATAGTCATATATGACTTGATAAACCACAAGTAACTCAATAGAACTTTTACTTTCCAGCTTACATGAATAGTTAGCAAAAGGCCATGGGTGTAAAACTCAGAGGAAAGGTAAGGCAACGGAAGCCTGGCTGCTGGTTCATTCTGGTTTGCCATCAGTGCTGAGTCTTGTCAAATATGGGAACTTAATATAGCCTGGACAATCTACAGTCAGCCTGCGTGTTTGAGCACAAGTGTCCAGGGCAGAGGGAGAAGAGCAGCAGATAGGAAGCTCCAGACAGTAGCATAGAGGAAGCCTGAGCAGAGCCTTGCAGCACTCTGCCCCCCTGCTCCTGTCCTCTGCAAATGCCCCCACCCTGTAAGGGAAGGGGAGGAGTGTGTGCATTTCCTCTGAAGCAGCATGCTGCTGTGTGCTTTTGAATAGGCCAAGAGAGCCTGTCCACATCTCATCAGACGAGCTTCTTCACAGAGCAGTTCTACAAGTGTGGCCATGGTGACCCCTAAGAGCCTGAAAGAGAGCAGTGACATGAACTGTGTTCATTCCATTCTCTTTCTTTCCCCCTGAGGGAAAACCTCTATGTCTTTGTAAGTAGTTGTCAGGAAATGGTGAGGAGAGAAAAAGGAGAAGGAAAAAGAGAAAGAGACAAAGTACCTGATGTTTAGGCAAGAATATGAGAATTGAACTAAATAGCAAGACTGATTAATTTGTTTCATTTACAGAAGGAAGAAAAGCCTTCTGTCCTTCAGAGCAGCAGAATCCAGGCCACTTGAAGACTGACTGGATTTCTGAGAGACTGTTACTGAAATGATTCTTGCCCCCTCCATATCTAAAGAAGCAATATTTACTGTAATTTTAGAATTAATATTGAGTGTGTCCATAACACCTGTAAGTGTGATCCAAATTTACAGACTTTGAAACTGTAAAAAGTTGCTGAGGAAACTATACAAAAGGGCCATATACTTTATTGTTCTATTGCTATTGATGTCCAAAATAGACAGAACCATAGTGCCTGGACATGGGTGAGTGGTTGCCAGAAGCTGGGGAAGGAGGAAGAATGAAGCCTGAGGGCAGGCACAGGGTTTTCTGCAGGACTTAGGAAATATTATGGGATCATACTGTGGTCAAGATGGAATAGTCTGTGAATACACCTCTGCAAAGTGCTGAGCTATGCACTATAAATGGTATGTCTTCTGGTATGTAAATTAAATCTCATTTTTACAGCAAAAATTGTTCAGGGTTTCAAAACTTGCACTCATAGATTTCTAAAGCTGGGCTACACTAATCCTAAATGTTCAGTGATTTTGTTTTAATGGGTTTTAGTAACTTAAAACACCCATTTCCAACCCTGATTCTGGGTGAAATTTTGGTTATTTTAAGTAACATAAAATTAATATTTATACATAATCATGGATAACAATAAAACTATTGTATGCTTATATTATTACATCACATAGAATACAGTAATGTAAAATCTATAACCATTTTTCTGGGTTATCTTTAAATGACCTATATATTGGGAACATTCAAGGATAACTCTAATTTACTACCAACGTTATGTATGAAGGCAGCTTTGATGTATTTAGAGACAGTTTTATTTCTCTCTAGATGAGATAAGCAGACTTTTTCTATAATTTTCCTCTTGGAAAATGTACCTTCAGATCCCACTTTACTGCACCAGGCCAGATTCACTAGGAGAAGAAGAAAGACTAGGATTCACATTCATAGTATTGCTTGTTCATCAGGCCTATGCTTTTGATCTAGAACTGAGGTTAAAGCATTGGAAAGTTTGGGCAGATGGTTGTTCCTGTGTCCAGCTGGTTGAAAGGCCCATAGGAGAACAATGTTGTGGAATTTTATATCCTATACACCAAATTATTATACTTACTCAAACCAGACTAGGAAAATGCTGTCCTAGCATGAGCCAAAACTTTACCCACAAGGTGAGCATCAGGAAATGCAGGTGTGATTCCTGAAGAAGACTTGCTGGTCTTATCCAAACCTGCTACTACTGTGTAAACAAGCCAAAGCCAGCTACCTTGAGGCAAGTGGCTGAGAGATGTTCAGTTTCATACATGAACCTGTAGAGAAGTTAGAGGCTAGGACAGCTAACCCACCTGGGGCAATACTTCTCCTACCTGGAATGCAGTAATAGCAACTGCGATTAACTTTGACAAAACTGCTACAATTCACAGAGAATGCTCCAAACAGAGGCTATCAATACTGCACACCAGATGATGGCCAGTGTCACTGAGCCTGGAAACAAGCAAAGCTGGTTCTGTAATTGGAAAAGAGAAACCCAACTCATCTACCCAGGCTCTCAATGAGCTTTTAATTTGCTGCACTCAGTGTGCCCATTTGACTGCTCACTGTCAGCCCATGAAAGCAACACTCATAATCACTGAGTCTTGAGGTAGTTTATTTCGCCCAACAGATAACTAATACAAAGGTCAGCTGATGGCTAAACCCTGACACACTGATGTGGCTTACCATGCTAAAATTCTAAAGCCATACACATATCTAGCAACCAGAAATGCAAAACAATCCAATTACATATTTGAGATAATTCATGAGAGTTGAATGTCAATATTGTGTGGAAAGGGGGGAAGAATATGAACTGTAGTTTAATTATAGCAAACACAATAACGGGAGCTGGAAAGAATGAGAAAACATTCATACTCACAGGCGCTGAGTGAGGCAAGAACAGTCCACTACTCTGTGAATTCCATGTTGTTTAAAGTATAGTATCTTTAAAAATCAAAAAGACAAATAAATACCAAAACATATAAGATTACATTCAAAGAAGATTACCTCATTAATTAAAATACCAACTTCAACCATGAGGGGAAAGGAGAGTTTAAACAAATACTGCTTCACTCTTCTTGTTACTAAAGTTTCTATACATGTTTGAGCTCAGAATGGTCTTCTGAACAATACTGGAAATTTTCCGTGTCCCAACAAGGCATGGCAGCCAATACCACGAAGTGTTCTCAGCAGGTGGGGGCATCTGACACAGTCTATTACTGCTCTGTTTAAGTGATAGAATAACTGAAGTGTTTAGAATATTTGAAATTTTTTTAATTTATCCTTTTTAAAAGACACATTTGTATTGAAATTTCTTTAAAAAGATACAATATTCTCAATAGAATATCTTAAAGGCAAAAACTTGGTAAACACAGCTTCAAATTTAACAATATTGGTGGTTTGTTTTTATGTAGGCATATTAAATAATGAAAATATCTGTTCTCTGTGTCTCTTTTCTCTAAAATACATGGAATATAAAAAATAAAATCTAAGGCACCTCAAGTGAGCCAGGTTAGGCTCAGCTAGAGATGAAGAAAGCATACTGCATCACAGCTAATATCCATGGATGGACTATGGTCACCACATATTCCTACTAAGTAACGATTCTATAGTCAGACCAGAAGTTTTTGTTTTTTGTTTGTGTGTATGTGTGTGTTATAAATTATTTTATTTACCCACCCTCTTTCAATGAAATAAAAATGATTTTGTTTAAAGTCCACTAATGAGTGAGTACATCCCCTGCTTATTCTCCCGGGTTCATGAGAACCCACTCAGGATAGTCTCCAAAACCATCCATTTGCCTGCAAATTTTAGTATATCATTTTTTTCTTACCCATAGATCCAGCAATACACTATTGGGCATATACCCTAAAGACACACAGTCACACCCCAAAAACATTAGCTCAACTCTGTTCATAGCAACATTATTCACAATAGCAAGAAACTGGAAGCAACCTAGAAGCTCAGCAACTAAGGAATGAATTAGCAAACTGTAGTACATGTATATAGTAGAAAATATTCTTTTTAAAATATGTGGGTTGGGTTCCGGCTCTGGGACCAGGTGCTGTCTGTGGAGCATGTCCCCACACACTCTGTAGCAGACAGAGATAAACTTTGACTGCCAGAGTCCCCCCAGCAGCTGCTGAGGGAATTTGCACAGCAACCTGCCTACAACTGATCAAACAGAGAAGGACTGAGGACTCTGAAAGACAGACTCAGACTCCGCCCAAAGGTGAGGTGGGTTCAGCAGGCCCCAGGGTCTGAATCCTTGCCAGGGAAAATTGTGTTCCTGTTGGGTTCTGGTTACAGGACCAGGTGCTGTCAGTGGAACATGTCTCCACACACTCTGTAGCAGACAGAGATAAACTTTAGCTGTCAGGTTCCCCCCAGCTGCTACTGAGGGAACTCATACAGCCACCCAGCCTCCAACTGGTCAAACAGAGAAACATTAAAGACTTGAAATTCAGTCCCCTGCCCAGAGCAGAGGTAGAGATTGAGCAGACCTTTGGTTCAGAGGTGACAGGAGACACACAAGCCCAAGTGCCACAACTGACCAGGAGCCACCAAATTGTGAACCACTGAAGCCATGGGCAGACGCCATTGCAAAAATTTATATGATAATATAATATAAAGAACAGCAAGGTAACTCCAGAAGAAAGTGGCAGTCCTAAAACTACAAGACCTGAACTGAGCAATGAAGAGGAAACAGAAGGAAGCAACATCAAAAATTCTTTTATGACGATCATTGAAGCTCTCAAAGAAGATATGAAAAACTCCCTTAAAGAAATAGAAGAAAATACAAACAAAAAATTGGAAGAGATGAACAAATCTATGAAAGAAAACCAAAAAAAAGGTAAACCAAAAAAGAAAGAAACATGCCAGAAACTAAAAAATGAAAAAGAAGGAATTAAAAAGGCACAAAATAAGGCAAAGATGGAAATAGAAAACCTGAAGAAAAAAGCTGGAACCACAGATACAAGTATAACCAACAGAGTTCAAGAGATGGAAGATAGAATCTCTGAAGTGGAAGACTCAGTAGCTCAAATAGATGTATCAGTCAAAGAAAATACTAAAACCAAAAAAGTCATAACTCAAAGTGTTCAGGAAATCTGGGACACCATGAAAAGACTTGAGATTAATAGGAATAGAATAAGGAGAAGAATACCAGCTCAAAGGCACAGATAATGTTTTCAATAAAACCATAGAAGAAAACTTCCCTAACCTGAAGAAGGAAATGCCTATAAAGATACAAGAAGCTTACAGAACACCAAATAGATATGATCACAAAAAAAGTCAGCACCTACATTATAATCAAGCCACAAAACATACAGAGAAAGGAAATACAAACAAGTTTCCACCAAAAATGGCAGGAAATATCAATCAATGGTCACTAATATCCCTTAATAACAATGGTATGAACTCTCCTATAAAATGACACACACTAACAACATGGATACAACAACAGAAGCCAACCTTCTGTGGCCTACAAGAAACACAACTCAACCGCAAAGAGACACAAGCTTACAGTAAAGGGTTGGGGAAAGATTTTTCAGTCAAATGGTCCTAAGAAACAAGCGGGGGTTGCCATTCTAATATCTAACAAAGTAGACTTTAAGCTAAAAGCAATTGAAAGAGACCAAGATGGTCATTACTTATTCATCACAGGAAAAATTGGTCAAGAGATTTCAATCCTGAATACTTATGTCCCTAATATAAGGGCACCTACCTATGTAAAAGAAACACTGCTAAAGCTCGAATTCCACATCAATTCTTACACCCTAATAGTGGGAGACTTCAATACCCCACTTTCAACCCAGGATAGATCAACCAAACAAAGACTCAACAGAGAAATAAGGAGGAGTCTAAAAGAGGTTATGATGCAAATGGATTTAATAGATATCTACAGAAGCTTCCACCCAAAGGCAAAGGAATATACATATTTGTCAGCTCCTCATGGAACTTTCTCCAAAATTGACCACATAATTGTTCATAAAGCAAATATCAACAGATACAAATAAATGGAAATAATCCCATGTAACATATCAGACCACCAGGGCCTAAAGTTAGAGATCAACAACATTAACAATCAAAAAAGCCTACCAACTCATGGAAACTAAACATCACTCAGCTGAACCATCTCTGGGTCAAGGAAGAAATTAAGAAAGAAACCAAAGTCTCCCTAGAATTTAATGAAAATGAATCCACAATGTATCCAAACTTGTGGGACACAATGAAAGCAGTCTTAAGAGGAAAATTCATAGCACTAGATGCCTATATGAAAAACCTAGACAGCTCAGCTGAACGCCTTAGAACAATTAGAAGTGCACTCACAAAGAAGGAGTAGATGGCAGGAAATAATCAAACTTAGAGCTGAAATCAATACAATTGAAACAAAAAGAACAATACAAAGAGTCAAAGAATCTAAGAGTTGCTTCTTTGAGAAAGTCAACAAGATAGATAAGCCCTTATCAAAACTAATCAAAAAACAGAGAGAGTGTGCTCAAATCAACAAAATCAGAAATGAAAAGGGGGACATAACAACAGACACCCAGGAAATACAGAGAATTATCAGATCATACTTTGAAAATCTGTATTCCACAAAAATGGAAAACCTAGAAGAAATGGACAGAATTCTGGACAGGTACCATCTACCAAAATTAAATGAAAATCAGATTAATTACCTAAACAGGTTAAAAACCCTTAAGGAAATTGAAGGTGTAATTAAAAGCCTCCCCAAAAATAAAAGCCCTGGTACAGATGGTTTCAGTGCTGAATTCTACCAGACATTTAGAGAAGAATTACTACCGTTACTCCTCAAACTATTTCACACAGTAGAAACTGAAGGAATATTGCCAAATTCCTCTTATGAGGCCACAATTACCCTAATACCCAAGCTACTCAAAGACACAACAAAGAAGGAGAATTACAGACCAATCTCCCTCATGAATATTGATGCCAAAATTCTCAACAAAATTTTGGCAAACCATATACAAAATTATATAAAAAGTATCATCCACCATAACTAAGTAGGCTTCATCCCAGAAATGCAGGGATGATTCAAAATACAAAAAACTGTAAAGGTCATCCATTATATAAACAAACTAAAGGAAAAAAACCACATGATCATATCCTTAGATGTTGAAAAGGCCTTTGACAAAATCCAACACATCTTTATGATAAAAGTTCTGGAGGGATCAGGAATATAGGGAAAATATCTCAATATAATACAGGCGATTTACACAGAAGACAACAGCCAACATCAAACCTAATGGTGAAAAACTCAAAGCAATCCCACTAAAACCAGGAACTAAACAAGGATGTCCCCTCTCCCCTCATCTATTCAATATAGTTCTTGAAGTTTTAGCTAAAGCAATAAGAGAACGAAAAGAGGTTAATGGGATACAAATTGGAAAAGAAGTGAAGCTATCTCTATTTGCAGATGATATGATTGTATACATAAGTGACCCAAAAAATTCTTCCAAGGAACTGATACAGTTGATAAACACCTTCAGCAATGTAGCAGGATACAAGATTAAGTCAAAGGAATCAGTAGCCCTTCTATACACTAAAGATAGAAGAGCTGAAAAAGATAAGGGAAACACTACCCTTCATAATAGCAGCAAATAGTCTTGAATACCTTGGACTAACTATAACCAAAGAAGTAACAGACCTATTTGACAAAAATTTTAAGTCACTGAAGAAAGAAATTGAAGAGGATATAAGAAAATGGAAAGCTCTCCCATGTTCCTGGATAGGCAGGATCAACATAGTAAAAATGACAATTCTACCAAAGGCAATCTACAGATTCAATGAACTGCCCATCATAATCCCAACACAATATTTTTCAGACCTTGAAAGAACAATACTCAATTTCATTTGGAATAACAGGAAAGCCAGGATTGCCAAAACAATTTTACTCAACAAAAGAACCTCAGGAGGCATCACTACTCCTGACTTCAAGTTATACTATAGAGCTACAGTAATAAAAACAGCCTGGTACTGGCATAAAAACGGACTTATGGATCAATGGAATAGAATTGAGAATCTGAGCATTAACCCAAAAACTTATGAACACCTGATCTTTGACAAAGAGACCCAAAATATTCAATGGAATAAAGATAGTATAGTTAACAAATGGTGGTGGCATTACTGGATGGAAGTGTGTAGAAAAATGCAAATAGATCTGAGCCTGTCATCCTGCACAAAACTCAAATCCATGTGGATCAAAAACTCAACATAAACCCAGCCATTTTAAACTTGATAGAAAAGAAAGTGGGAAATACGCTTCTACGAATTGGCACAGGTGACTACTTCTTAAATATAACACCAGTGGCACAGACACTAAGACCAACAATCAATAAGTGGGATCTCCTGAAGCTAAGAAGCTTCTGTAAATGAAGGACACTGTCAATAGGACAAAACGACAGCCTACAGAATGGGAAAAGATTTTCACCAACCCTACAAGTGATAGAGGACTGATCTCTAAGATATATACAGAACACAAGAATCAAGAGCCCAAAATCTTGAATAACCCAAGCAAAAAATGAGGTTCAGATCTAAAAAGGGAATTCTCAGCAGAAGAATTATGAATGGCTGAAAGGCAACTGAAAAAGTGCTCTTCATCTTTAGCCATCAGAGAAATGCAAATCAAAACAACTTTGAGAAGCCACATGACCCCATTTAGATTGGCTAAGATAAGAGACACAGAGAACAGACTATGCTGGAGAGGGTTGGGAGCAAGGGGAGCATTCCTCCATTGTTGTTGGGAGTGTAAGCTTGTTCAGCCACTTTGGAATGCAGTTTCTCAGAAAACTGAGAATCAATTTCCCCAAGGACCCAGCAATACCACTTCTGGGTGTATACCCTAAAGATGCACAGTCACACTCCAAAGGCATTAGCTCAACTATGTCCATAGCAGCATTATTTGTAATAGCAAGAACCTGGAAACAACCTACATGTCCGTCAACTGAAGAATGGATTAACAAACTGTGGTACATCTACACAATGGAGTACTACTCAGCAGTAAGAAAAAATGATATTCTAAAATTTGCAGGCAAATGGATGGATTTGGAGAATATCCTACTGAGCGAGGTATCACAAACTCAGAAAGATAAGCAGGGGATGTACTCACTCATTAGTGGACTCTAAACAAACAAACAAGAAAAAAGCCAAGCATGCCCGAGCTGCAAACCACAACCACTGAACAGCTTGGGATCAGAAATACACTGGACTGACTCCTTGAATCCCACTCCCCCTAGAGGAACACCTGACTCACTCTTGAGTGATGGGGGGAGAAATCTGGATCTGCCAGGAGTGGAGACTGAACAAAGCAATATCGGATCAGTAGGACCATGGGACTGCCTGCTGCCTGCCCAGGGAGGGGATGGGGAGTTGTGGAGAAGAAAGAATGACCTGATGTAGTGGGAGGGGGAAGGGACCTTGAATAAGGATAGAAAGTGTGACTTCTTTTTTAATAATAATAATAATAATAATAATAATAATAATAGAAAAAATATATGCATGTGGCTGGAAGATTAGGCTCATACATGGAAAATCTTTTAAAAAATTGAAGCTGTTTTATTGTTGCCATTGGTAAAGATATAAATATTATCTAATGTAATCAATTAAATTTTCCAGTATTCCCATAATAATTGCTGCATATGGTCCATCAGTAGATATTATAGTTTGGATCTGCTAAATCCTCAAAGCCCATGTGTTTAGTTTCCAGTCCATAGCCAATTTAGAGATATACTAACTTTCTAGAGGTGGAACCTAATGAGTTGTCTTTAAGTTTTCGATCACCTTGGACTGTGATACCCTAGACTCTTCACTGTCTTTGCTTCCTGGTATACTATGTAAGTGTTTTTGCTGTGTGACATGCTTTCAATCATTCCTATACTATTCTCTCACCAGTCTCTTAAAAGTACTGTGCCCATCTGATCATGGACTAGTGAACCTGAACCACAGTGAGCCAGAATAGACCTTCTATTGTTAAAAATTAATTACCTCATTTGTCTCATCATACCTAAATAAAGCTCACATACTGAGGTAATAACATTCAAAGAGCCTCCAAATAAGAGTCTTTGCCCTGACCATATTCTAAAAATCTGAGTATGAACTCTTTTTAACAAAAATCCCTTTCTGCCTTCATTACTCAGTCACCTGCCAGTGACTGAGTCTGACCTTATATAAGAAGACCACCAGGGAATGCTGTACCTTTCCTGTTCCTGGTGATACTTTGGAGATGTAGGCGGCCAATATCAACCCAGTGTGCGTAGAGCTATATAACAAGACAACACACACCTGTCTCTGTGTTGCAACAAATAAGGCCTTATGAAGAAAACCTAAAAAGAGAATGGTTAAAAAAAAGTGAATACATCATTAGCTGCTCAATCTAGTGTATAGTAGAGATTTAAAATCAACGTGCAGAGAAGCTACGCACTACAGCACCAGATCCACCTGAGATAGTACAACAGGAACTGGCCTCACTTAAAATGATCAAAAGCCTGAGAAAATATCGAAATAATGTTTTTAAAGATGCAAGGTATAAAACTTCCAATAACATTGGCCACTAAGGATAGAAAGAGGTAGAAAGGAACCCTGGCACTGTGCATCCTGAGTCAAGGCAAACCACCTGGGCATGCGTGAGCCTCTGAGTTGGGACATGATGCTCAGAGTTCAAGCACTAACACTACAGAAATTTATAGAGCACATTCTGCCAAGAGATTCAGAATAACCCCCACTTAGGAAATCATAACCTGGATGTGAGGAGAGTTTTGAAAACCAGTGAAGACCACACAGTGACAGCCAGTGTATTTATGTGACAGGGAATACTCATTGTTGCTAAGAGCCAGAATGACTTGAATCAAAAAGTGCTGAATCTGATATCTGTCCAACAAAGCTGAAAGGCAGAATTCAAAGGTTTAAAATCCTTCTAAAGAACTTAACTATACTATATGATGCATTCAACAATATTTATAAGAATATAAAATATCAACTGTCAATTAAAAAATTCAGTGTCTGGAAAAAAAACCTGAACACCTGATTGAGCAGACACACACACAAACACACACACACACACACACACACACACACACACACACACACACACACAGAGACAGAGAGAGAGAAAGAGAGAGAGAGAGAGAGAGAGAGAGAGAGAGAGAGAGAGAGAGAGAGAGGGAGAGGAGTAATCAGCCAATTAGACTGGGACAAAGGCTAGAACTGGGAAGCAAAAGCACTGTCAACACAAGTACTAGAATTGGAAGGAAGTAAGGGTATTGAAGTAGTGGTTATCTACTTCACATATGTTAACTCAGTAGAGAGCAATCAACTTGAGTTCACTCTTAACTTCATGGTACCAATAACAAAAGAGAGTGATCAGAAATTTACCAGAGAGACACTAAGAAAGAGGGGCAGACACAAAGCACCTTCCAGGAATCATAGGCATCCCCAAATGCCAGCAGTTTTGTGTATCTGCTCCAAGCTGCTCAGGAGCTATTGAACAGAAACACAAGGAGCATTGAAAATATTCCCAAGCTACAAATGGATGTTTCTATAAAGATAGGAAATGTTAGTAACACAAAGGCTTAACCACACCATGGATGAAAAAATAAGATAAATAGCAACACTTCCCAAGGAGTCAAGACTTTAAAGAAACCATTTTTATTTCTGGTAGTCTGTGTGTGTCCAAGGCTTCAACTTCCTAGGAGTATGGGAAATAAGGTAATAATCCATAGCTAAACATAGAACAAAGTGTGAAATTTCCTGTGGCACCAGCCTGCAGAACACACAGACACCCATGGGTTAAAAAAAAAAAAGAATCCAACTAGTGAGCATACTATATGTGAGCCAGTGGACAGAGGGCATCAGATCCAGAGAGCTAGCGTTAACTTGTGAGCTGGCCTGACTTGGATAATAGCTACCAAACTGCCTTTCTCTGGGAGATCAGCAAGAGTTCTTAACTGCTGAGCCATCTCTCCATCTCCCCATGTTCAATAATTTTAAGGAATCCTAAGAATTAACACAAAGAAATGAAAAAGATGCTACACAGCCAAACTGCTGAAACTCAAATGTTAAAAAAAAAAGCTCTTGAAACCAGCAAAAGTAAACAACATAAGAGAAGAAAATTTAGTTAGAGTGTTGACTTATACATCATCAGGAACAATGGAGATTCAACCAAAAGAGAAGAAGGTAAATATGAAAGAAAGACTCCTAGACAAACCAAAGCTTAGGAAAATGGTGACAGTAGACATATGTGTCTCAGAAAAGTGATGAAGCTCTTCCAGATGAACACAAGAATTCTGACAGTACTTAAAATCAAAACAATATCCCCAGCAAAGAAACTTATAGAGGTAGAGGATGGTTGGCTTGTTGGAATAATGCTGTATGTTCTTCTTCTGGGGTGGCGCTAAAGATTAAATCAAGATCTTGCATATGCTCTCCAACTGAGCTACATCCAGCCTTTGCCTTCTTAATAATTTGAAATAAATTGCATAAGATAAAAATATTTTAGAATCAATATTAAATGTTTAATTACAATATAATATATTTTAATAAAATATTAAAAATTATGGAAGCCATATAACACATTTATTAGTATTGCAAAAGAGAGATATAGGGGAGCTGAGATTCAGTAGAAGAGAAGTGAGTGACCCAGCTGTTAACTCTAATGTACAGGAATAAATTATAAGAGTCATAAATAAAATAAGCATTTCATTAAATGGAAAACATATTCTAAAAAATAAGCCTGTATAAATAATTTTTATACAACAAATTTTCATGCTTGTTACATACATGTACCATATAACATGTAAATGAATAGAGATATCCAGAGTGCCTTTCCGTGGTTAACTAAAACTAAGAAAAGCAGCAAATGATTTTGATAATGTGCATTTCCATGAGCTTACAATATCAAAATTGTTTTAAGTTAGAAATCATTAATAAACAAAATTGTTTAACCAAAAATACCCAGGAAATACAAAAAGAAGTAACAGAGGAACTCCAGGCTTGAAGAGCAGATATTTAGATCAGCAAAACCATAATTAAGGATTACATTAAAGCTAAATTCATCAAATAATATAGAAGATAGAAATCGTGAAACTGAACATAAAACGTCTCACATCATGTTGTCTTTAAACACATCCTAGACCCAAAGATATAGAATAAGTTCCTTTCAATGGTTACAGTGTAAAGCTTAGATACAGAATGCCTGATATAAAAATAGGAAACTGATAAAGAGTGCAAGCATCAACAAACACACAGATGTCATCATACTATATCAATACACTTTAGCTAAATACTGCTAGGGAGTGAAAAGTGTTGAAAAATAAAAGGTCAATGTGTTGGGAAATATAATATTTACGCATCCGACAATAGAGTCCAGAATTAGGATAGAAACTGTCAAATATGCAGAAAATGACAATTCAATATGTATTATGTGGAACCAGGTATAAATATTTACTTTTATTATTTTTATTTACGTGTCTGTGTGGGTATTTGCATGTGAGTGTAATTGGCAGCAGAGGCTAAAAAAGAGAGTTGACACTCTTGGTGCTAGAGTAACAGATGCATGGATGCCACCAAGTGTGGGTGCTAGAAACCAAACTCAGGTCCTCTGGAAGAGCAGCAAGAGCTCCTAACCACTGGGCAACCTCTCAAGTCCCATAATAATATAGAGATCTGAATACTTTATGCAGTTTAACTCAGCAGAAAATAAGAGATAAAATATGTCTACTCAATCTGGATAACAGATAAAAATCAAACTAATAAAATGAATGAGATATTGATGCAAGCTACTAATGCAATGTATTCTGGTTTGCCATAACTAAATGGAACCTAGGGAAGAATGTATTTACTTGGCTTTCAAATAAGATTCTCTTATCAAGGGAAGCCAAGGCAGGAAGAACCAAAGACAAGAACCCAGAGGCTGGAATTGAAGCAGAGGCCATGGAGAAATATTGCTTACTGATGTGTTCTTCACCCACGACCAACTGCCAAAGGTGGCAGAGCCCACAGTGGACTGTGTTCTCCCATACCACTCAGCAATCACAAAATTGCCCTACAGACTTGCATACATCCAATGTGATGGAGGCACTTTCTAATCAAAATCCCTCTTCCCAGATAACTCTAGCTTGCATCATCAAAACGATAAAACACTAACTAGGACAATATGAAACTTGGAAACCCTAGAGATAAATAACCCAAACATTCTGATTTCATCATATGCAAAGCTCATAATGGTGCTCTACAGAAATGATATTTTTGATTACCTAGGATTCTAAGAGAGTAAGGACAGTGGATATGACCAAAGAGAAAACATTCTTCCTTTGTAGGTGACAGAAAATGCCCTACCCTTAAATAATAGCTGCATAACTGCATAAGCAGAATATATAAATATAAAAAAGCACTGGACTGCCCACTTCAATACAATGTGTTTTATAGTTTACCAATTATTTTTAATAATAGATATAAAAGGAAGATAAATATACAAAATATTTCAGGCACACAGACACTAAAAGAATTTATTGCTAAAAGTTGTGTGCTAAAAAGGAAGTTTATAGGAAATCATTTAAGAAAAAAATTACAAAAGACATATGCTAATCCAGACATCTCCCCCCAAATCCAACCTCTTGCAATTTATTTTTGTTACCCACAATAACTAATCATAAGACCCTACTGCTGCAGATACCATATACTGTGGATATAAGATGTAGAATAAATATGCTGGAACTGGACTAGAAGATTCCTCCAAACTGGTTGGTTTTCATAATGCCAAATGAGGTTATACAGACTACTGTGAGGTAAAGGCATTGACAATCTAACCTAAAACTAACCTGCCACATAGATGTATCCAGGGATGTAACAGTGGCATGACTGATATGGGAGTAACCAATTATGGAGTAATTGGTTACTCCCAACAGCTCTGCATAGTGGCACTGGGTCCTCAGAAATCACACCCTCTTAATGTTTAATTATGAAGAGAAAACAGACACATGGAGACATATTGAACATCTGCTGCTGATCTGTCCCCTTTCTGTAACAAGGTGAAGTATAGCATCTAGTTATCCCAGTGGTGAACCACAAGGCTCTTAGAGTAGCTCTAAACTCAGGATCACACAGATAGCCTTGATTAAACTCTAGTGGACACAAAATAAACCAACGCCAATAAATTGGGAGGGGGAGTGAGCTTTATAGAGAGAAGGGGACTCGTAGGAGTAGAATTTAAGGGAAAGAGGCAAGGTAAAGATAGATCAAAATATACAGTGTACATATATAAAATTTTGGAAAAACTGTGTATTAATAAATATACAACATTGGAGGAGGGTGTTCTAATTAGCGTTCTATTGCTGTGACAAATGTCATGGCAAAAACAACTTGGTTTATATTTTGTGATCACTAGAGATCAGTGAAGGAAGTCAGGGCACAACCTGGGGACAGGAAGTGAAGTGAGATCATGGAGGAACATTGCTGACTGTCTTACTGTCAGGCTCATGGCCTGCTGCCTTCCTTATGTAGCCTAGGACTAATATCTAGGGGTAGCACAGGTCACAGTGGACTGGTTTCTCCCAAATAAATCATTAATTAGGAAAATACTCTACAGACATTCCTACAGACCAATCTGATTGGAGCATTTTCTCAGTTAAGGTTCCTTCTTCTCAGATGACCCTAGCCTCTGTCAAGTTGATAAATCTAATCATCAGAGAAGATAGAAATAGAGAAGAGTTCAGGAGGAGTCGGAGCTGGATAGTAATCATGTGTGAAATTATCAGAGAACATATCATAAAATATTATTTTAATAAAATTTAACAACTTAAACAAATATTAAGATAAATACTAATCTACACAAAGATGCCAATGACATCTCCTTAAATAGTTAATGTCTACTTAAAAGACAATAATAAGGCACAGCACAGAGTTTCTAACATGATGAAAAATTCTCTTGATTTTATACTATATAAAATGGTATAGCACCCAAGGACAAATTACAGCACACAGTAAATTTTAATACAAAAAACCTTGGATTAACACTAATAAAAATATAAGAAAACAGAATCATAGAAGAGGACAGTAAACAACAAGGAGAAATAGAAAACAGAAAAGAACTGTAGGCTTGAATTCAAACCAAAAGTCTCAAGCAATGTGATAAAAACAGACTGTTGGAGCAGAGCAAAAGAAACTCATGCCTCACATTCTAAACCCCAACCAGAAGTAAAGCATAAACAGAGCAGTCAGTATATATTAGAAGTGATGGAAATGGAAGGCCTGTCCCATCCCAACACTGGTGCCCAAGAAAGCTGGTATGATATCTTAGTATCAAACAGAGATCTACCAGGGATGAAGATACTCAGTTTATATTGGCAAAGCAGCCAGTTAGTCAAGAGGGTATCAAAACCCTAAATGCATATAACTAGTAACAATTTTTCCCAAAAAATGCTGCAAACTCCCACAAAGCTAGAAAAAAGCAGAGGCACAGCCATCACAGGCATTTACATACCTCACTTGAAAACAAGACAGAAATAGACCCACATTGGCAAGCAGGCTGCTGAGATCGTATGAAGCACTTTACCCAATTAGTCTAATTTTTAATTGTGCTTGTTCTTCCTATTGTCCTCATGCAGCCTTGAAATGTCCTTCCTCCCAAAGCCTACCCTTTTCTGGAGCTTATGATGCAACAGGGGCTGTTCAGAAGAACCGGTTTTCACAGTCCTCACTGAGGGTCCTGGTGAAGCTGGTTGTTGGGTTGCACAGGAATGAAGCCCCCAGGTAACCTAAACAAACTCCATACAGACTTAGTGAGGAGGTTTTAATTCTGTTTTTCAGGCACTGGGGATGACACACACACCAGCAAAGTTTTCTGCTACCATGCTACACCCATCTTTCATACAGACTATCGCCATCTCTAGAAACTAACGCAGTGAGAGTGCTGTATAAATGGTTGTTAGGCTGTATTGCTTAGGAAATAGTTTTAAAAGATTTATCTTTAACACCTGTACATGCATCGTATAAACACAACTTTAAAAAGTCTTTGCTCTGCAATCAGTGGATTCAGCATGGAAGAATTCAAGAATTCAGAGTTGAACTGCCCTATGCTGGAGACACAACTCACATTCCAAATTCAGGTGGCTGCACATGGTTATGAGCAATATTTTTTGACAGAAAAGAAATAGCCAGAAAGGTTGTCTAGGAACAAAAGAGACTGAGAAAATAGAACAGTGTCCTATAGCCAGCCCTTAAGAACCCAGAACTCCTTCCTTGGCTGCAGTACCTGTCTGACCAACACTTCTAAGGTCAGATACTCAGGTCATATCCCCATGGAATCTGTGGGTATCTTTGATGTGAAAGCTCAGTGGGTGAATCCCAGTAAGAGCCATCATTTTCAGGACAAGTAAGCTTTTCTGCTCTACAAACCAAACAAGCCAATGTTTCTCATGCTTACTGGACTCCAACCTCACTGACTCCTTGGAGTCCAAAGGAGGACAGTGGGGAACGAGGCAGTTATCCATGGGTTCCCTGGGAAGCTAGGATCTAGCTGCAGGCCTAACTCTGCCCCCAGAGAGCAAGGGACTCACCCACCTTTTTTTTGTCTATTAGAGGAGAGTATTTGGCAGAACACTCCAGGTGTGTATGTGGAATCAGTACAATAGGAGTGTTATGCTAGGCAAGCAAGTTGTAGTAGGAGCCACCACCTTGTGCCAGGGCAGGAGTGTAGGAAATGTAAGCAAACTGCACTGTCTTTTCTATCAAAGGACTAAATGAGACAAAGAAACTTTGATCGATCTTCAAAGAAGTAATCTGTCAAAAATTCTTCCCCAAGTCAGCTTTTTCTAAGATCAAAGTGTGTGCTCAAGGTTATTTTGTGCTTAAGGTTGCATCATGTTCTCAAAAGTTATGCTTTACTCCTAGACTGCTCTGCCTTAAGCCAGCCAATCACAATCCTATAAGAATGTGAAGGCTGCTGGCTCTGACCATTCAGGATGAGGCATAGTGATACCTTTTCATTAGAAATAGATGTGTCTATTGGGACCCTTGATGAGTGTGTTTCTCTACCTGCAAAGCTATGGAATTTTCTGCAGGAGTAAAACTTTTTGTCTTACAGAAATAGTTTGGATTATGTGGTCATCTTCTAGAGACCACAGGCCCATTTTTTTTTCTTTTTCATTTTTTAAGTTAAAACAAAATTAGTTTATTTCCCCTTTCCAATCTTTCTTGTACACTATGTACTCTTCCCTGCCCCCTTTTGAACTCATGATTTCTTTTTCTTTGTTATTGCTATACACACACACACACCCTGCCCAGTCTATTTAGTGTTGCTTGTAAGTATATAATTTGGGGTTGAACTAGGTATTGATAAAGAACTAAGAAGCTTATGTCTTGAAAACACTTTCTCTCATTCTTACCTCTCGGCATCCCTCAGTTCCTGCAGTTCCCTTTCCATGGGTGAGGATCCACGAGATTTTCCCTGTAGTGTGATTATGTTGTCCCACCTACTGGTTTAATAAAAATGTTGATTGCCTGAAGGCAGACAGGAAGTGTGGGCATGAAGAAAGGCTACTAGACTAAGAAAACTCTGGGAAAAGGAAGAACAGAGCAGTGATACCAGAGAGAGCTGGATGAGACTCCAGCAGAAGCAGAGGAAAGAAGCTGAAGTGCTGCTTTAAGAAAAGGTAACGAGCCCCATGGATGAACAGGATAGGAATCCTGGGTTAGTTTAAGGGTAAAGACTTAGTAAGCTATATGCCTGGGCCCCAGGCCAATCAGCATAAAAATAATGCTAATGTCTGTGTGTCTCTGAGGGACTGCAGGATTGCTGGTTTGAGGGTTTGCGGCCAGTCTGTGGGCCAGAACCTCAGAGCTAGGCCAGAAAGTGTGGGCTAGAAACATCATACATTTTCCCTTCCATGTTAGCATGTCTACTGATATTGTCCTTCTTTGGGACTTGTTTAGACAGCTACGGTGTAGAGGTATCATGGGTAAAGCTTCCCTGTCATTTCTGGAAGACATCACCTCACAGCAGTTTCCTGATCCTCAAACTCTTATAATTTGTCCACATCCACATCCCTTATGTTCCCTGAGCCTTAAGGGCAGGATTTGTGTTGTAGATGTATCAATCAGCGTTGAGTACCCCATGATCACATTTTCTTTGCATTTTGACAAGTTGTGGTTTTCAGTTATATTCTCTGTCTATTGCAAAGGGAAGCTTCATTGGTGGGGGTTGGAAGTTACACCTACCTGTAATATAAAGGTAAGTATTTAGAATGCAGTTAGAAATTATGCTGGTTTAGTAAAGTGACAGCAATACCTTCTACTATTATGTCCATTACCTCAATGTGGTAGTTGGCTAGATTTACAGTCCCACAATCTCCCTTCTGCCGAGTGGTCCTAAAGTCTAATAAGAGAACTGTTACAATATATGAGTACCACTATTACATCCTTAGGGTTATCTTGCCATGATGATCATTGTAGTTTCATAGGTGTATATGAACTATTGGTTATTTCTCCCCTTGGAAGCCTGCACAGAACTTGCCAGTACTATGAAAACTAGTCCTCATATTAGATCTAGGTTGAGTCTTCTAGGCCCAAATTTTACTGTATCTTCAACAATATGGATTTGCCATTAACCTCTGGGAAGCAACCAGGTGCAAGAGCAATTGCTTATATTATTTGGGGAGTCTTTTGTGTTGCACAAATTCGAATTGTAAGGAAAGAGCCTCAGAGCCAAGTATCAGTGAAAGGCTGACATATCAGAGAGAGGAAATACCACAGTCAATTCTTACACAGCTATTTTCCAACTTCCTCAGCCTTGCTCCTGTTTGCTTCTGCCTCTGCTGGTTTCCTAGAGGCCTTTAATACCCTTCTTGCCAGCTGTATCCCATCCAGGTTAGGATTAAAGGCAGGAACTACTCTATTTCCTAGGTAGCTTTGAACTCAGAGAAACGGAGAAAGTTCTGTCTCTGGAGTTATGGAATTAAGGGTGTAGGTCACCACTCCTGGCTTTCCCTGTGCTGGGATTAAAGGTGTGAGCCATTGAAGCCCAGCTGTTTGGTCTTTTTCTCAAAGCTGAATAACTTCCTGAGCTGTCTGCCTAGGTTTTGACTGTGAGTTAATCTCTCAAATATTTCAGGTTTTATAAAATATATAGCGAATTAC
This sequence comes from Sigmodon hispidus, assembly GCA_004025045.1. Taxonomy (NCBI): domain Eukaryota; kingdom Metazoa; phylum Chordata; class Mammalia; order Rodentia; family Cricetidae; genus Sigmodon; species Sigmodon hispidus. The sequence continues at coordinate 113,690 of PVIH01003415.1, forward strand.
AACACTCTTGAATTCCCCTGACCTACAATTTAAGAGTGGTTTCTCGTGCCTGGAATTGTTAGGTAGGTAGTCTATGGCTCTTGGGGAACACTGTCAGCCCAGATCTAGTGATTTCTTTTAATATTCATATGCATAGGACTCCTTAAGACAATTTTTCTGAAATCCATCTTTCCTCTCTTTTAATATTGAATAATCTCCCTCTTGCCAGTAGCTCTCCCTTCATTTTACCCATTTTCCCTTCAAATCACTTCTGTTATCTCTCTCGCTAGAGTTCCTCCTGCCCTTTAGGACACCTTTTTACTTTCCAGGTTTCTGCAGTTACTCCATTTGTACCTGAAGCTTTGGAACAGTATCATCAGATAAAGGAGAACATCTGGCATTTGTCTTTCTGGGTTTGAGTTACCTCACTTGATGTATGTTAACCTACGAATTTCACTTTTATCACAGCTTAACAGTATTCCATATGTAAATGGACCACATTTTCACTATCTATTGTCAGTTGAAGGAAAGTTAGGTTGTTTCAACTCTAGCTATTGTGAATAGAGCAGCAGTGAACATGGGGAGCCAGCATTTGTGAAGTAAGGTGCCAAGTCCTGTGGGCACATGTCAAGGAGTGGTTTATCTGAGCTCTATAATAGGTTAGTTTTAACCCTGCCCACTGTAAATGAGGGGTCCTTTTCCCACATCCCCACCTACATTTGCTGTCAACAGTTGTCTTGATCTTTGTCATCTGACTGGAGTAAGATGAAATCTCAAAGCTGTTTTAATTTGCATTCTCCAATTTTGAAGGTCAGTGTACACGTCTTAAACGTTTCTCAGCTCTTTCAATATCTTCATTTGAGAACTCTCTGTCCAAATTTATATAGACCCCCTCCCCTTCTTTTGAATGGGTCATTTGCTCTTTGGACTCCCCTCTTTTTTAGTTATTTATACATTCAGTATACTAATTCTTTGTTCAGACATATTTCTCTAAAAAGAATGAGCACAGGCCTGATCCCAGCCCACGCAGGGTACATAGCCTGCAGGGGTGACAGATGGAGAAAAAGCAGATCAACGAAAGTGGGATAAAAGTGTTTGCAGAAAGTGTAAGGGAAACCCAGGCTCTCCCAGAGCTCAGGAAAGGCTTCCCCCAAAGAAAGGCCTTAGAGTTGGAATCTCAAAGCTGTTCACTTGTGCAGAGGCAGCAGTAGAAATGAACAAAGACTGGACAATTGAAGGGGAAGGAACAACTAGAAAATACTTCATAGGCCACATTTCAGACAGAAGAACAGGCAGGGTCAGACTGAAGGCTGAGTCTGGAGAGGAAAGGCTGCACCAGTCTCTGATATCAAGATGTCTCCTCTGCCACTGCACTCAAGTCTCACACTAATGCATGAATACTCTGTCAGGTTTTCTCTTCTTTACCGTGATAAACAAAATGTGCCATTCCCTTGTCTGTTTCTTGTATAACATATACTCCAGAACAGCTAGGATCATGGTATGGATCACAGCCCACAGCAAGGCCAGGTACCTTTCAGATCTCAGGAAGATGTGATGTAACAAATTAAGGAAATAAGAAGAAAGTATCCTCCAAGAGTAATGTTGACCCTGGAGATTCTCATCTGAGAAGAGCTGAGTTCTTACTCACTACTGGTGGGGTAAATTAGCACAGCCACTCTGGACATCAGCATGGAGGCTGCTGAAACACTAGAAAAGAAATATGTGTTTGATCTAGCTGTGCCACACCTGGATACACACTCAAAGGACCCAAAAATATTTTACAATACATATACTTGCCCATCTGTGTTTATTGCTGCTCTATTCACAACAGCAAAGAAATGGACTCATTCTGGATGTCCATCAATAGATAAATGGATAAGAAAAAGAGTGTGTGTACACAACAGATTTTTTTCAGCTGTAAAGAATGAATCCATATGCTTTGAGGGGAAATAGATATAACACAGAGCATGTTAAGTGAAAAAGACCAGACTTTATACATTAGTTACCTTTCTATTGCTTTAGTGAAACACCATGACCAACACAACTTATAGAAGGAATGTGGTTTATTTTGAGCTTACTGTTCCAGAGGAACAAATGTCCATCACCATCATAGTGGGAAAATGTGGCAGATTATTCCAGTGGCTGCTGGAGTGAGACACTGAGAGTTCACATCCTAAACCACAAGCAGGAAGCAGTGAGGCACACTGGGAATGGTGCATGGCTTTGAAACCTCAAAGCCTGTCCCCAGTGACATATTTCCTCCAGCAAGACTATTTCTCCTTAGCCTCACTAAACAGCACCAGCAACTGGGAATTAGGTGCTGAAATGCCTGAGATGATGAGCATTACTTCATTTAAACCCCACACTCAGAAAGACAAGAATCACAAATAGGGTGTTTCCCTAAAATGTGAGAGAAGTATATGTATGATTGAAAGGACAAGGGAGTGTCTCAGAGAGAGGAAGCACCGGTGTGAGTTGGGAAGGGAATAGAAGCAAGAGGAGAGATATGTGATGGAAGTACATTGCACATGTGTGAAAACAGTGAACCTTGTTATTGTTATTCTGTACACATAATATGTGGAAGTGAAAACCTTACAGACTGTTACCATGATCATAGCAAGAACATGATCTTGCTAAGTGAAAAAAACAACCATGGTTATAGACACATGTGCCTGTGAGATACTGACCTTTTGGTCTTGGTAACAAACTTTTCTCTTCAATTTTATTACCATATTTTTGTCTATTTAAACTATTGGTGCATGTCTCTATTTATTTATTTACTTTGATGATGGAGATGGGAAGCAGGCTTCACACATGTGTAGTAAGAGATGGAAGCAAGTCCTCACCTGCCTCCTGCAGTGGCCAATGGCTACTAGCCAATTACTTTATCAGTGCCAGGCTTTGAACTGAGTTCCTTACCCTGAATTATTTTACTCAGTCTCCACCCCCAACTCTACAAAGCACCTAAGGTCACCTAGTAAGGCAGGAATAGTCAGATGGTTGAAGCGGGAGACAGATGGACACTGTGTCCTCTGAGCATCAGTGGCTTGTATCCGTCCTTTCCTTTGTGAGCCCTCAGAGGGGCAGGATTATAGCTGGGTGCACAGACCCCCCCCTCGTGGCAGAAGCTCCTTCTGACCCACGTCCTCACTGCTCTAGTTCACAGAACACTTTAAATAAGAACAGGGCATGCTTACCCTCGGATTGCACACCAAGACAGGTCATTTCTACACCATGAAGCAAACCTCAATAAATTTCACATATTCTAGTTACTTGACCATAGTGCAACTAAATTAAAACTCAAAACCAGAAAGATGGCTTGAATTACCCCAAATATTTAAAAATGAAGGTAATATATCCAAAAGTAAAGAGTCAAAAATGAAATCAAACACAAAGAATGTGGTGACTATAATGAAATAAACACATAGAGATAGAAGGAAACTCAGGAGAACACTGTGAGGCTGTATACCAGATCAGAAAAAGGATCGAGTTAATAACATCAACCTGCCTCCTAATAAACTAGAAAAAAATTAAATTAACCCAAAGGAAATAGGAGAGCTGTGATAGTGCAAGAACAGCAAGCTAGAAACTGACGTAGCACATGTTCCACCCTTCCAAGTCCAGCCCTGGTTTTGGTATTCTGAACTATATGGGGGCAGTTCTAATGCAATGCCAGGCTATGAGCTTCTGGACTAATTCTCTTTTAAAATACCTGGATGTGCAATGTTCTAGTTCATCAGGCCATGTGTCTGACTAGTGCCTCACATGGGACAGACAGTAGGATCCCACCCATACCCAAGGGTACAGTCTTACAGCAAGAGGATCTGTGAGGTACCATGAACCAGCCGTTAGCTCTACAAAAATGAGATACAGTCAAAAGCAGAGGCCTGGGAACCAGACAAAGCAGTCAGCTGGAGTAGCTGTCTGGAGACTCCACTGACTCTCAGAAACCATGCTGAAAGGGAAGCCACAACAGTGTGAGTCTGGGCAGAGTAGACATGAGGCACCTGCCACTTTGTGTCGCCTGGCAGAGGCCAGTGATTACCTATATTCTTCGTTGCAGGCTTAATTATGCCACTTAGAGACAGAAGCCTACTGGGGTCTCTCTAAGTGTCTGTTGAGAAGCAGTAGAAACGCCCATCTTCTGAGACTAGAGTCATCTCACTCAAACACACTAATCCAGATGCAGCTATTTTCTCAATTCCTCAAGTAGTAATGAATAAACATAAGAAACAAATCATTTTTATTCTATGAACTGAAATGATTATTCAAATGAGGTCCAGGCATTTATATTTAGGATTATATTTAGGAAAAGATTATATTTAGAAATATATGACTTGAGTAATTTAGCAAATCATACTTGTAAGAAACATTAAATTGCTTATACAATAAGGCTTCATTACACATTTCAAAAAGGAAAAGTATACATCCTAGCCCAAATTATTAATTAACTGAACTTCTGGGTGACACTATGTAGCCTTGTCTTAAACAAGAGAGGGTGGGTGTGGATCCTTACTGCTCAGGGAATGTATGAAAAACCATCCCCCAAAATAGGATGAGTAGTCCAGGAGAGAGGGTTACCTGCCACAAAACACAAGGGAGACTTAACTGGTGGCCCTGACATGCCTAATTAGTCTCAGGAGATGACAGGTATAATTTCTCCACCAGTTTGTTCTCAACCTCCCTTATGCATTTGAATTAAATTTGTGGGAGAGTCAGTTAACTAACTCTACAGTTATAGCTCTCACTTCAAGCACAGCAATTAAGAATGTCTGTTTCCTCTCCTCCTACATCTGTTCTGAGACTGGAGTGAATACATTTACATTATTGTTTGGGTATACAGTAATCTCTGGGAAGTGACGGCATGGCCCTCTGTGTATAGTAGGCTGTGGATTATAGGGAAGGTCTACCCTAGCCAAGCCAGGTGAGGCTGACAGGGTTAAAAATGAAGCTCTTGTTCACCTTGGTCATGTAACTTCCAGAAAAGTTAGATTGTCAACTAACAGTGCACAGTGTGCTGAGAGACCTACTTCAAACTTCCTCTTCCTTGGCAACAAGAAAGGACCACTTGGTACAAGTTCTTCATTATCTGAGATTCAAACAGTGTCTCTTCTTCCCACCCTCATAACTTACTTACTGAGTTTGACCTGTAGATCAAACTCAGGGCCCAATAAACTTTGGGCAATGATTCTACTACTGCATCACAGCTCCAGTCTCTTCTATTTTTCTTCAGATATAAAAGTGATAATGATAATGGGTAGTGGTCTCCATCTACTATCAATAGAATATTTTATAATTATTGAGTCCTTTGTGAAGCCTTCTTTATACATTGCAAATTCCCCAAATGGTGTGTTTCCATCTGTTGCTCTCAACATAATGTTGAAAGCATGGCAGGGAAGACCAGTAAAAGCAAAAGTTGAGGTGCTCTCTGCTTCCCACTGCTAAGACCCCCTTCTTGCTGAGAACTCTCCTCTGTAGCCAGTGGTTCTCAGACATTTACCTCACAGCTCAAGAGTTCTTGGAAAGTCTCACTGAAGTAACAAAAGAGCCCCATGAAAAGAATTTCTTAATCTTATTCTATAGAAACTGAGAGCAAAATAGGGCTCAGAGGCTAGGGGAGGATGAGGAGATGGGGAGTTGCCGTGAGGCACAAAGTCAGAGGCAGAGAGAAGCTGTGTTACTGCCCACAGTGGTGAGGATAGACTTTAATGCTGTAATGTGCATTACAGATGCAGAGGAAAGGCTTCCAGTGTTTTCAACAGGAGAACTTATCAGTGTCTGGGTAAAGAGACATAATTAACTTAACATGAGCATCACAGAGGTAATACATGTATCAAAGCATCCATAAATGTGCAAACTGTTGGTGTATGGCAGGGTTTCCAGTGAGGACACTCATATTTCCTGGGTTACTACAATAACAAATTCTACTCTTCACTCATCACCCAACTGCCTTCCCAATCACATTTAGAAGTTACAACACATTTGGGGAAATATACTTCAGAAAAGCTAGGGCCTGCAGAAGAAAAACACAGAAGTAAACTGTCTCTCCATGGGCCTGGCCAAGAGAAGATCTAGATCAAATGTGCCCATGGTCATTTCCACCCATTGTCTATGTCAGAACATAGTGTAACAAAACATTACTTCATTTTTGTCGACATGACAGTGATGGCATTGGCTCTATAACACTGTGAGTTTGTCCTTTCTAATAATCGATGCTCTGAGACATGGTCAGACTTCTTAAAATCCTTAAGATAAATTTGCCTCACTCATCCCTTCTTTTCCATAATTAAAGTGTTAGAAAGTTTATCTTCCTGTATCTCTTCTCATCTCATATGACAAGATCTACTCCTCAGACAATGGCATTCTATGTAGCCCTAGAATGACAGATGACATGTCTTTAGCAGTACTTAAAATGATGGATGGTTACCAAGAAAATAAAACAGATCCATCCCTAATTCAGAATGTAATAGAAAGAATTGTTATAAACTACAGATATAAATACAATGATTGTGATTTGTGACATGGAGAGTAACCAAAGGGCTCTCTCCAGCATAAGCAGAACTACATCCATCTAGTTATCATTAACAACAATGCTGGGAAGGGTTTACAGTGGCATATAGTGCTGAGTGCTGAAGCTACAGTTGAGGGAGAGAGAGAGAGAGAGAGAGAGAGAGAGAGAGAGAGAGAGAGAGAGAGAGAGAGGTGTATCTATAATTTGGAATTGGAACTTTCCTTGAAAAAGAGCACACCAACTTTCAGTTCTGAACTGTAGAACAGGTGTGATAATACCATAGGGTCCACTGCAGCATGCCTTCCTCAGGAAGTTCCTGGGAAGTCAGCAGTTACATTTTAAAGAAGAGTGCTGTGAAAAACTTAGGGGCCAGCTCTTGATCACTCCACTGTGGAGGTAAAGGAGGGTCATGACCTGAAGGAAAGCTGCTTCAGGAGGTAAGATTAGGGATTGGAGGAAGCTCAATTGAACTCAGTGCTGAAGCAGGAGAGCACCCCTAAGGGGAGCAGCAACAGCAGAATCCAGATAGGGAAGCCATGTGCGGTGGTGCCCTTGACCATGGAGCATACAATGCAATGGCAGTGCGGAGCAGGAGGGAGAAGTAAGGGCGTAGTTCTTCATGTGTTTCCCAAGGTCTCAGACTTCATCTTAGAAGCATAGTAGAATTTTCCAAGAGTTTCCAATCAAACAGGTCTAATTTACTTGGTTTTAATGCCTGTATCTTCTCTTTGGAGCTACTTGTGGATCCTGCCTTCTCCTTCACAAACAGTACAACCTAAGTGTGGGCAGTCTATTGCTTTCCATCTCTGGCCATGGCAAGGATTTATTTGCATAGAGAACATGATGAGGGACTTTGGGGGTGGGGGTGGTGCAAAAGGGGAAGTGAGCAAGTCAACTGCGGTACTTCATTAATCGAACAGCCAACTTGTCGACAGTATCTCAGCTGAGTGTCCATTGCTGTACTGTGACAGGATATGGCAATGGGTACCATGGGTAAACTACACTGAACTTGAACAGAAACATGATATCAGAAAAGCATTTCTGATTTTTCTGAGAAATTGGCCTTTAAAGCGGAGCCCCTCTGAGCCAGGCAAGAAAACACATATGCAGTATCTTCCCAGGAGAGCTGCTCTTGGGCAGCTAACACCTCTACCTGATGATCAGCAAGTTGCTAGAGTTTGCTAGTCAGGTGTTGTTTAGCATTCAGCTAAGAAAGAAAGATGCACCCAAAGGCTTTGGAAGGATGAAAACTTTTATCAGGACACTGTGCTGCTCCAAAACTCAGGGAACAGCAACACTAGAACTTCATACTCTGGAGCCACAGAGGAGCATCCTGCCTTGGGACCTTACACTTCACTGTTCTGTAAAATCCCTTTCACGCTCACATCACAGGGCCTGTTTCCTGTGAAAAATTCACAGCTCTTTATGTACACAGCAGGAAGCCTTTCCTAACCCATACCCTCTTTCTAGAGTTCCAGTTTCCTGTGGTTAACAACAATCCAAAATTAGGTGAATACAGTAAGATAGTTTGAGAGTGTGTTTACATAATGTGTATCACACTATGTTATTATCATTTTGCTATTTTATTTGCTTTTTATTGTAAATTTATTTTTAATTTTTGTATTTAAATTTTTTCCAGACTCACCACTGCCCCCCCTCCTGCCCCTTGTCCAGTCCTCCCCTGCCTCTCCCCACTCAACCAACCATTCACTCCCCAGAGACTGCATGCCAGACCAAATTGACTCACATTGCAAATTTCTAAATTTCTTATGCTGCCTTATAAATTAAACTCTACCACAAGTTAGGTCCTCTATAGGATGATATCTTAAATGCTTTCCCAAACCCATTGAGGGTCTTAAAATGTAATTCACATGATTAAGAAGGGAGCTACTGTAAACTGGAGAAGTATGACTTGGCTTGCCTGCGGCACAGTTAAAAACTTCCTATTTCCCATCCAAGTGTTATGAGTATGTGTGTGTGTGTGTGTGTGTGTGTGTGTGTGTGCTTGAATAGGCTTCCTCAAATTTTCTATGAACAGCAAGTGACAACTGACCTTTCAGGAGGGCCACTGGGGTCTGGGTGGGAAGCTGAGCATGCCCACTTTCTGCCTAAAAAATTCCTCAACCTAGAAAATGTGTTACCACGATGGAAGATATCAGCTAGACTGACCTTTCCCAGAACTACAAATTTATCTTTGTTCTTACCAGCAATGAGAAACCCAGCAACATTTAAAAATTATCTCTTTGCATGGGATCCCAAATTGTGCCATGGTCATCCCACTACTGACTTTTGAAATGGTGATAATGGGAAGACTGGGTGAAAACTGCATGAAACTTGTGCAATGGTAACTACACCTAGTATTTAGACCTAGTTCATGTTGAAGAATTTTTTTATTGTTTGAAAAGTCATACATGCATATGTGTTAGTACCAAATCATGCCCATCTCTCTTCCAATTCCTCCCACATCCCTCAATCATTTTTTCCTTCATGTGCTTTATTTTAAACTACTAAGTTCCACTCCGTACTGCTGGAATGTGCATTGGTACAACACCATCTATGGAGTATGCTTAGCCTATCAGGGACCTCATTCCCAAAGAAAACTGACTCTCCTTCCCCAGTGTCAGCTAGTAATTTCCAATAGCTCCTCAATCAAGAGTGGAACAATGTACCCTTCTCTTATTCTGTGCAAACTGACCAGTTGTCCTTCTGTGTTAACTGCTATCTACTGAGAAAAGGAACTTCTCTAAAGATGAGCACATATAGAGCAGAGTATTACTTTGCTGACTTAGAAGAATAGTATTACATTCTCGCCTAAGGTCTATGATCATATGGCCACAGGTTCTCTCTTAGAGTCTGTAACTGACTTACTTTTCTATTGCTGTGTTAAAACACCATGACCAAGACAGCTTATAAAGCATTAACTTGGCTTATGGTTTCAGAGGGCTAGAATCCACAATGGCAGATCACAGGAACAATTGAGAGCTCACATCTTTACCCACAACCCCAAAACAGAGAGAGCGAATTCAAATACGACATGAGCCTTTTAAATTTCAAGCCTGTCCCAAGTGGCACACTTTCTAGAAAGGCCACACTTCCTAATCCTCCTCAAACAACCACCACCTGAAAACCAAGTATTCAAACATATGACCTATAGGTATCATTGTCATTCAAACTACCACAACCACATAGCCATTCATGAATTTCAGGCCCAGTTAAAGGCACCAGTCATGAACTCCAACTTGTTTTAAATTTAAATTAAAGTTTTAAAAAACTTCAACTTGGCCTTCAAGTACAATCAGAAAGTTGTTAGTTACTACATAATATTTGTTCTACTAGTGCACAAGTGGACATATCTTGCCAGGCCAGTCATTATTGTAGCTCCCAGGTGTCACATAGTGTTAGGAGTATCTACTACTTTTTTCCCTGGTAACAGGATGTTCCAGCTCTCTGGTTCCTAGCCAGTGGGAATGAAGCTTCCTGGTGTGTACCAACTTCCTGGTGTATGCCAGCTTCCTGGTGTGCACCAGCTTCCTGGTGTATACCAACTTCCTGGTGAGTACTAGCTTCTTGGTGTACGACAGCTTCCTGATGTGCACCAGCTTCCTGGTGTGTACCAATTTCCTGGTATATATTAGCTTCTTGGTATACACCAGCTTCCTGGTGTGTACCAGCTTTCTGGTGTGTATCAACTTCCTGCTGTGTACAAGCTTCTTGGTGTACGCCAGCTTCCTGGTGTGAACCAGCTTCTTAGTGTGTACCAGGTTTCTGGTGTGATCTGCCTTCCTGGTTTGTACCAGCTTCCTGGTGTGAACTAGCTTCCTGGTGTATGCCAGCTTCCTGGGGTGCACAAGCTTCCTGGGATATACCAGCTTCCTGGGGTGACCTGGCTTCCTGGTGTGAACCAGTCTGATCTCTTTATATTCTATGACTGAAGTGTGTGGTGTCTAAAGCAATAGTCTTATTGTCAAGTACTGAAGGGTAACCAAGAGCAATGTCAATGTCTTGTAATTCTTGGAGAAGGGTCTATGGGAGCCCACTGACAAATAACCAAAAAAGAAATAACCCACACATGGAAACAGGCTTTTGACTTGATAGCTTATGGTACCTGGGAGATGCAATATGCTTGTTATAGGGTAAAACTATCTAATTCCTTTTTATGTAAGTGCTTGTATATATCAGGAAGTATCTTTAGTAGTAGATTTCTATATAGCATTTTCAGATGTCTTAGTGGTACGATTCCTTCCCCATACTCCCTCCTACTTGACCCTCCCATCCTCCACACCATTTAACCCTTCCTACTTATTATTCTCCTGCCCCTTTACAGGTAACATGCATTCGAGCCCCTCCCCTCTAAGTCAGTCCCCCAGGGGTCACTTACTGGTTTCCAGACTTCTGTAGTTACTTCACTTTAACGTACTGATCTAAACATTCAAAGCTGCCATCCGCATATGAAAGACAACATGGTTTGTCTCTCAGAATCTGGATTACGTTTCTAGTTCTATCTATCTGAAAATTCCATAATTTCATTTTAAACATATGACTAATAACACCATACTACACCATATTTCTTTATTCATCAGTTGCTGAACATCTAGTCTGTTTTCTTCTCTGTCTATTATAAATAGAAAATTAATGACTATGAATGGATGAGCAGGTATTGGTGTACTAGGACATAGAATTTTTTGGTTATAATCCCAAGGGTGGGATGGCTGGATCATGTGATACATCTACTTTTCATCTTTTTTATAACCTCCAGGATAATCATACCAGTTTGAACTCATACCAACAGTGCATAAGTGTTTCCATTTCTTCCATCTAGGCCAACATTGGTTGTCATTTGGTTTTTTGTTTGTTCATCTCTGACATTCAGACTGCAGTCAACTAAGAAATCTTCTAAAGCTGGATGGAAGTTGAAGAAGAATGGCACTTCTCATCATTACATACAAAAGGAAGGAGGGTGGGAATGTGACATGGCTTCTCCAGTATCATGGCAGACACATCTTCAAACTCTTCACTAACCACAAAGATTTGGAAATCCCATGACAGTTAGAACAAAGATAATTATAGGTTGTGATAAACATAAACTGGAGTCCTAGACTTGGAAAACTGGAAGGACTTTGTGGTGAAGGTATCATGAGCATGATCCACATGGAAGGAGTTCTACAGAAACTTCATAAAAGGAGATCAAATGAATCAGATTAAAAGCCTCCCTATAAAAGATCATGGGGAGAGAATACAGAAAAGCTACAGATCTGAGTGACAGCAACACCAAGCAAAGAGCTCTCAACCTCAGCAGAAAAAAGGCAAAATAAAGCTTTCCACAAAGAGAATGCACTGGTGAAAACTAAACACACAGCAAGTTCAGCAGACTAACTGAGAAACATGTAATTAAAACCACAAAGATGTGATGGAAAACACAGACCCACATCTGGCAGACCAATGTCTATCCTTGGGTTTGCTATCACTCACTTCAAACTGCGAGGAATATAGTAGACCTTTAGCACTGTGTTAGCAATTCTGAATTTATAATTATTTAATATGAAAATTCTAATTACATATGAGCATAGCATCTTTTATATTGAAATAACAAATAGCACTCACTTCCAATGTCTGGCCTCAGCTTTTTGTCATATTCTCTCAGCAATTTGTTGAGAATCAGTGTCACATCAGTGTCTTGTGATTTGGGTGCTAAGACCCACTTCTGATTTGATGGAGAATCTTCATTCTCATCTTCTTCCACCCTTCTGGACCTGCAGTTATAATATAATGTGACATATAATTTGTAACAGTTACAGAAAATTTCTTAAATATGCTCATTCTAAGAGATATTAAAAGCAGGGGTGGGCTGTCCTTAGTATCTTTCACCTAGACATACATTTACCGGTAAAACTCAAAGAAGTAAAATGCAAATTAGAAAACATTCCATAGGAAGAATGCAATTGTTGTTAGCAGAACAGCCCTGCCCAAGTTAAACTAGAGACAGTGAAATGGGTAAATTGATGCCAAACTAGCCAACAGAAAACAAGTGCCTTTCTAACCTGCTGAAGTCAGAGTACTTGGTAGTACTGTTTCTCAGCCCCACCCACAAGACTGTGAAAATAAGGAGTAGCTTTTACAGAACAGATTCATTGAAAATAGCTGACTCAGATTGTGCCTATCTTGTGGCCTGGACTTTGAGAGACAACTGTGTGGGCATTCTGAGGTGGCCTACTTTGCTGGCACTCAGCATGGGGGACAGCCAGGATATGTGTTAGTTGATGAGTGCAAAATGTCCTCTGCTAATTTACATACCTTGATCAACAAAACTGGTTCATCTCTTTCTCAGCAGGCTTTAAGAATTAAATATTATCTAGAATGTCTTCAATACTCTAAGATTTTAAGTGGATCCTGGTGAGGACCTGGACATCTCTGACCTTCTGTTATGCTCTGCTAAGCACCACAGACCTTTCTGCAGAGTGGCCCATGTTCACAGAAGCTCTTTATGAGGAGAAACCTCAAGACAACAGCAGGTTTTCTTAGTGAGTCAGGTCCACATGTTCACAGCACTTGGGGCTTAAAAAAAGAGAAGTCTCTGATGTCATGGAACCTTAGAAGAGCATAAGAAACAAAACCCCTGTCCTTGTTTTTCTGTGTGTGCCTTAGAGACATTTTCCTAAAAAGAGACTGGGAGGGGATGCACTTAGAAGGATTTGTCCCAACTAGGTACAAGCTATTATCTGTTCCAGCTCCCAGATGGGAATCCACTGTCAGCTCTCCACCAAAGTGCTTGTCTTTGGGTAAGTCAGTTTCCTGAAGTGAACAGGAAGTCAGTGAAAACAACAACCCTTTCAAAGGGCGGTCCTTCATCTTCCCTCAGCTCTTTAGAGTGAATATGTACATGCCAGCTCTTATTGGCGTCAGGCATCAGTGTGTACTATCAAGCTAGGGCTGACAGGAACAGTAGCCCAGCAATCTAAACCCAAACTCATGCACAGCTGTCTCATCTTTACTAAAGATGGTTCCCCCCAGGACTCCCAAAACACACCAAAATCTGAAGATGGTGAAGTCCACACATAAAATGATTCTTTACTTACTCATAATGTTCACAAATGGTTCTAATCATCCCCAGGTGACTAGCTCAACACAGTTGCCATGTAAACAGTTATTATAAGGTATTGGCTAGGGAATGAGGACAAGAAAAAGTCTGTGCATGTTCAGGACTATTTTTCCAATCAACAGCTGCTAAGAGCTGCAAATGTAGAATGTGTGGACATGAAAGGACAGCTCTCCACGTGTGTGAGAGAGATGTTGATAATGAGTCTTGTGAAACAGCTTTTGCAATTAAGCCTTTCCTAAACTAATCTGAAACTGAATTCTGTTTCATGAATACCTCACTAGCTAGAGGATTAAAATAAAGGCATCCACAGATGGCAAAAATGTTGTGGATTTTACCTGAACATTTACTAAACATTCACCACCAAGAGGAAATTAGGATATTTGGTATCTCCACCCAATAAGTGGAATGCACTTCACTATCTGTAAAACTGCATTTGTACAATGGATATTATAGAATTTTCAATGTTCAAGTACTTCATGTCTTTGAAAGCTGTATCAGCAAACATTAAGAGCATCACCTTACAGAAGCGAAGTAAAACAAGAAAAAGCATGAGTCACTTGGAGGGTGAATAGCCACACATTGCCTTTAGTATCTATCAATGTATCACAGTTGGGAACTGTGGAAATGGGGAGATAGCTCCTCCGAGTGAAATGAAATCTCCCCTGCTATATGCCTACCTCTTTTTTCCTGCCCTCCCTTTCTTGTCTTCTGCCTTCCTTCTATTCAGTCCTCTACTCCACCACTGCAGAAGCAGAAGATCTGCAGTTCCATGGTCCTTGCTGCCCCATCAATCACATACATGTGCGCAGACCGCAAACTCACGCTTCTGTGTAAACTATACTCCTATAGTCTGCACAGCCCCAGAAAAGCTACTTCAAGGGCCGGTATCTTAAGGAGTCTCGTTCTCCCTCTAGTGGTGAGAGGCCTTACCTAAAACTGCATAAGCTTCTTCCTGCTTGGCTAGGACAGATTGGGGTGCTGGGGATAAAGGCAGGGAAAACAGGCTTTTCTCCCTGTCCTCTGTGGAACCCCAGCTCTGTACCTGGCACAGGGTGCCTCAGAGGTCGTTGACCCTCAGCCGCTAACACTGTGATTCTCCACCCCAGAGGACAAACGCTTGCCCTATACTGTGCCCCAAGAAAAACCAATCTCACCTCAGAGGACCTACTAGCAGGTGGATGAAGTGAAATTTCCTTTCACTTCAAATTCTACATGGGTTATATGTAACCTTCTGAGCACTCCATTGCTTGGATTGCTGGATCCTAAACAGTGTTGCTACAATTAGCTTCTCCTTAAAGATAAAGCAAAGGCATGGCCACTCCCAGACATTACCTTCAGTCCTTACATTGTCTTTTCATCAGAATGACAGAAACAACATCTGAAGAACTTTTCAATTTTAACAAACTTCTGAACCTTAAAAATCAGTAAACACCTTCAATATATCAGAATGAGGCACGTTTTCCTGTGTAATAAGTCCAGCCATGGGTGTCAGGGATAGGGAAGCCATTTGCATGGTGCAGCCACAAGGAATCCTGCCAGAGCCTACCTAGGGAGCATCCATATCAGCAAGGCACCTTGAATACTAAAGAGAATCCTCTCAGCACCATAATAGATGGAGAGACAGATGGCCATCAATTATTTTGCATGTTTGTAAAATCCACTTTTAAAAAACACCTCTTCAAAAGTGAGACATATAGCAATAAAATAAGTGCAAAGTGGGTTCTTTTTAAATTGATATGCAATTATAATTACTAAGACTGACAGCTCTGATGGAGAACATGTTAACATCAGTACTTATACCTTGGCTAGAAAGAAAACATGAGGATTCCCATGACATTTTTATGTTTGGAAATCTGAAGAAACCAAACTGTTCCACCTTCGCTGGAAGCACATAGAATGATGTGGAAAATTGGCACCTTTCCTTCAGAACTGTAACTATCTATAAATCTACACAACGGATTGACCCCTGAACTGCAAGCCAGGTTTCTGTGTCAGAGCTCACTGATGTGACTTCAGCCTCGATGATGGTGGTATCTGCTCTAAACTGAGGTTTCTCCAGGCACAACTCCTTTCAAAACACACTTTAATATTGCATTTCATAGCTCCCTTCGCGGACAAGAAGAAACTTTGGTGGAGAGGCCTTTCCTTCCAGAGTGTTCAAATCTCCAACATCAACTCAGCAAGGACAAGTCCTGGGGAGGGACAGGGAAAGACTCTCTTCCTTAGGTTATAAGGACAATGGTTAGCTGCAGCAAGAATTTGGGAAGCCCATCTCTCATAGTTTTGGGGAGTTATTAGGATGACTCTGTAGTTTTTTGATATTTCACAAATGTGAATGAAAATAAAAGTCTGTGACATCCACAGGACTTGTGACCCACAGGGATAGCAGCTTTCTAATTTGCATTCTGATCTAGGAAATCGAGAAACCTCAAAACAAGTGTGTTCTGGGGACATGGTGGGAAGTCTCTGGACTCAGAGAGTGAGGTAGAGAAAGCAGTCAGGGATTTCCCAAGTCCAGGGTAGTCTGCAGGCTTGAACCAGAGCGCCAGACTGGAAGATGAAATTAAACCATGTCAGCATATCTACTTATGTTTATGGCAACAGGCTTTAACCCTTCTGGTGCCACTGCCCTTCTCATGAACCCTTGTCCATCTGTAGAATGCTTCTGAGTTTCTGTTAAATGACTGGTGTTCGTTTTGGGTATTCACAGTGAGGTAATTTCCTACAGCCTCGGTAAGAAGCTCCCATGTGAACTGCAACATGATTCTTGTATAGAGTCAGAGGTGCTTGCATGTAGTGTAAGAACTGGGGGAGATCCAGGGTTCTTCCTGACCACTTGGCCCAGCCCCCTCAACACAGGATGGTAAAAAAACAAAACAAAAAAACAAGATTCCTGTGTCTTAGGGTTTGTTTTCAGTGATGGTGAAATGGATGTAGAGTGTTAACCCATGCATGGCAGAAAGCCAGGGGATAGCTGGCAAGGGAAACAGATGAGAAGGAAGATAGGATCACTGCCTTATTATTTTAATTTCCAAATTCTCTTAAAACCACCACATCCTAAAATCACAGCAACAGTGCACACACACACACACACACACTCACACACACACACACACACACACACACACACACACACACACACACACACACACACACACACACACACACACACACACACACACGGTTGCAGAGGGCTGCAGCAGCCCTGAAGAGGGGGTCTGGTTCTGAGGGAGACCTACAGGTGAGGTACCAGAACCATCCTCTCCTGCAGTTCAGT
This sequence comes from Sigmodon hispidus, assembly GCA_004025045.1. NCBI lineage: Eukaryota > Metazoa > Chordata > Mammalia > Rodentia > Cricetidae > Sigmodon > Sigmodon hispidus. The sequence continues at coordinate 130,553 of PVIH01003415.1, forward strand.
GGACGGCGCGCACCCAGGGACTGTTGGGCCTATAGACAGCGCCCCCCCGCCCTCCGCCGCCCTCACGCCCCCGCCGGCCTCGGGAGAATGCCTGGGAACCACTTACCGAGCATGTAAGCCAGAGAACAGGCAGAGAAGAAGCAGCAGCTTCGCAGCCATGGTGCTCCAGGCGCGGGTCCCGGGCCTCTGCCGGGTGCGGCTCAGACGCCTAGGCTGCCACCGGCTGCAGTACCCCGGGTTCAGCGGGCGGGAGGGACAGGTGTCAGCTCGGAGCGCCGGCGCCCCCGACGGTCCTGGCTCTGCTGGGCGCACGCGGGATGTGTCCGCGCCCGGACGCTCTTGGCGCGCGGGGAGATGGAGGGGTGGCAGGTGGCGGGGCTCTCTCTTCCCGCAGCAGGAGACCCGAGGGCCGCCCACTGCCCCGGCTGTCTTGGAGCTCTGAGCTGAGGTCTCTGGGCTCCGAGGAGGGGCGGGAGGTCGCGGCTGCTCCGGCGGTGCCCGCCAGCCGCGGCGGGGAGGAGTTTCCCCAATTAACACGCTTGGCAACGCTGGGCTATGGCAGTGAGGTTTGAATGGACTCGGAGTTGGAGGTCGGGAAGGGGGCGGGGCTGGGAGGAAAGAGAGCTTGAGGATCCTGCAAGGAGACGCAGAAAGGGCCTGGGGACTTGCCCTTGTCGTCAATGGAGCCCTGGGCACTGGTAGTTTTTCTGCAGCGCACCCACCCCTGTTGCCTTCCATGCTGTGTGCCTTCTTGTAGGGATGCCATTGCAAGTAGGTGAGAAGGTATGCCAAAAAAGCATCCTCTCCAGTGTGACGCTTGCTTACCTAACTCCCCCTGGTGTTTTAACTGTGGTGTAGGAACTCGGGAAGATGCAGGGCTCTTCTAAACTGTGGCTTGTTGGGAAGTCCCAAGATTGTCCCTTTCTCTTGAAAAAGAGAGGCCAAGCATATCAGCGATTAGCAGAAGTGAAGTGATTAAGGCTAGAGGGAAGAGTCCACAGCCAGAAAGCAAAGAACTCTCTGTTGAGTGAAACTGATGTTATTTTCACTTCTGAAAATTGCATATCTTTATGTGTTTGGTTCCCTAGAAAGCAAACCTTTAGCCATGCAACTATTAGCTTCCACACAAATAAGAATTTTGCTTTCCTAATTAAAAAAATATATATATTGTTAGAAAATAATATTTAACTACTATTCATAGAACCATGACAATTTCTTTAATACTACTACCTTCCAGACAGTCTGCTAGGATGATTATAAGAGGAGCTTCCCCTGCTTGCAAGAAGCCATCAGGATTGGACCTGAGGATATTGACTCTCCTCCAGAGAAGGAGGGGAGTTGGGAAGGCCAGTGGGCCCTCACCTGATTTCCAGCCATTCCTCCTAGACATTTGAATGTAACTTTGTCCTCATTGATAATAGCCTGTGTGTGTGTGGGGGGGGGGAGGGTTGCTAAAATATATAGGCTTGGGAAAACTGAGGGAAGGAGGTGAGGAAGCCAATGACTGTGTTAAGTGAAGATTTAGTAGTTGGGTTGTTTCATGGTCACATGATATCCTGTCAGTAACTGCTTAACTGTTCTCTAAGTATGGCTAACAAGCATCCTGTTCCACAAGGTGAACTGTGTGTGGGTGTGAACTTTAGTTTGTTGTTAGGGTCCAGGAGGATAGTGTTGACATTGTGCATACTTTCCAGAGAAAGGAATTTTAGCCACCCTGACAAATAATCCTTTTATAAAATACAGTGAGAAGCAGGTTGAAACTCTTGGGAATTCCCTCCCTTGACTCTGGATTCATAGATATGGAATGTGAGCCAGCAGGAGGCTGGAGACTGTTGTTAGCAGGATTCTTTTTAACTCAGGACTGTTCTGTCTTGGTTACCATGAGGCTATTGGTATCTTCCTGCCTCCATGGGGACTCACCCAGCTTACCCCAACCAGGACTTTCTCTAGCATCCTTCTTTGCCAACAGTTATGTAAATATGAATGTCTGTGTTCTCTTGAGATTCCTAACAGCCAACACCTCCCTTACTTCTTCAGGCTTCTTCAGCTCTTCCTTCATCTCTAATCTCTGTACCATACAATGGAACACTTTAAAAATCAGTCAAAAGATGGCACAGTATGATCTTGCATTGCTTTACAAATGCAGTCATGTCTCAATTTTTCTCCCTGGAAACAGGTTTCAGGATCACTGGGAATGCTAAATCGGTCATAGAAAATATATTAAGATTTTCATAGATCTCCCATATGGTTTAAATGGATTCTAGATTATTTGTGATGTCTACTATACATAAATGCCATGCAAATAGTTGTTATAATTGTTTAAGGAATAAGATTAATGCCTATCTGGCACAAATACACTTTTTTTTTCCTTCTTTATTTTGTATTTATCAAAAAAACAGTAAAATGAATTTAAAATGCTGAAAAGTTAACAATAACTATAAAGAGGATAGGAATCATAAGCATGGCTTATCAAGGGTGATAATGCAAATAAGTTTGCTACACATATATTTACTTTGTGTTCAGCTTTCCCTCTGAATTTTTTTTTCCATCCCTGTATATCCTTATTCAAGGTCCCTTCCCCCTCCCACCACATCTGGTCATTTTTCTTCTCTGCAACTCCCCATCCCCTCCCTGGGCAGGGAGCAGACAGTCCTATGGTTCCACTGACCCAATAATGCTTGGATCATACTCCACTCCTGGCCAAATCCACCTCCCTCAAGAGTGAGTCTGGTGTTCCTATAGTTGAAGTGGGGTTCGAAGGGTCAGTCCAGGGTGTTTCTGATCCCAAGCTGTTCAGTGGTTGTGTTTTGCGACTTGGGCATGTTTGGCTTTTTTTCTTGTTTGTTTGTTTAGAGACCACTAGTGAGTGAGTACATCCCCTGCTTATCTCTCTGAGTTTGTGATACCTCGCTCAGGAGGATATTCTCCAAATCCATCCATTTGCCTGCGAATTTTAAGATATCATTTTTTCTTACTGCTGAGTAGTATTCCATTGTGTAGATGTACCACAGTTTGTTAATCCATTCTTCAGTTGAGGAACATCTAGGTTGTTTCCAGGTTCTTGCTATTACAAATAATGCTGCTATGAACATATTGCTTTCTCCAAAATTGACCACATAATTGGTCATAAAGCAAATATCAGCAGATACAAAAAAATGGAAATAATCCCTTGTAACATATCGTACCACCAGGGCCTAAAGTTAGAGTTCAACAACATCAAAACCCAAAGAAAGCCTACCAACTCATGGAAACTAAACATCACTCACCTGAACCATCTCTGGGTCAAGGAAGAAATTAAGAAAGAAATCAAAGTCTTCCTAGAATTCAATGAAAATGAATCTACAACGTATCCAAACTTGTGGGACACAATGAAAGCAGTCTTAAGAGGAAAATTCATGGCACTAGATGCCTATATGAAAAACCTTGAGAAATCCCACACTAGAGACCTAACAGCGCAGATGAAAGCCTTAGAACAATTAGAAGTGAACACACCTAGAAGGAGTAGATGGCAGGAAATAATCAAACTTAGAGCTGAAATCAATACAATTGAAACAAATACACTTTTTAAGACATCATTTTCTATTCAAGTTGGTTTGAATCCAAGGATACAGAATCTGCATATACAGGAGAGCCACCTGCTTGTCATCACCCCAAAAATTTTAAGAATATTCTACAAGAAAAGTGAAAGTGAATGTAGCTACTCTTTCATGCTTCCATTTTTGACATAGTTACAGGAACATAGGTGAAAACAGTGTCAGGACTGGTTCCATGGGAACTGAGAGTCAGAGTGATTGAGTCATTCAAATTCTCACAGCATAGTTCCACTGCACAGGTAGAGAGAAGCCCCAGGAGGGTAAGTGCCATCCTGGCAGTCTTCCTTAGTCACTGGGGCCACTATGTCTAAGCTGCTGGGCAGACACTCCTTGCTTTTTCCTTCAAAGCTGTATTCTCACCGTTAATTTTTGTAGACTGCCTTTACAATCTATGTTTCAGTAAAGCCAGATGGGCACTTAGACAGTTTTGTAAAATGACAGCATAATGAGAAGTGTCCTGGGATTACATGTGTCTATATTTATTGCAATCTGTTAATAGACTAGAAGACCTGAGACCTTTGTACAGCCCCATGCTGGTGGTGTTTTTCTTTTCATTCCTGCATAGTTTGGGTGTGCTATTATTATGAATGAGTGCGACCTGACCTCCTCTGATGTTTGGAGTGCTTTGCTCCACTTACTGGACACAATGGACAAACTTGATAGAGCTGAATATTTTACTTTAGAAAGCCTCATAGTGCAGCCTGGGAAAAAATATTTTATGCTAAATGAGTCATGAGGGATGGCATATTCAAAGCAAGCTTTCTGAAGTATGAAAGCAAAATGCAAGGTCAAGAATCTTCAAAGCACCAGCTGTTAGCTTTTGATTTTTCTTCCCTTGCCTAAGTTGACCAGGCTAAGGTGCTTTGCAGAGCATGCACAGTGCATACTCTCCTTGCTAGCTAGCCTTTCTGTCTTCAGCACCAGAAAAACTGAACAGTTTTATTTGGCAAGCAGAATTCACTTTGCCTTCCTAAGTAGGAAAAGAAAGGAAAATAAATAGCAAAGCATAAAGCTTGGGGGAAAGTGATGCTTTATTCTAAGACACAAGACTTGAGAGTAGATCTGCAAAACTCAAAACAGTGAATGCCTCCAGGCTGCTGCTGTCAGGGGAAAAACCTGGACTGATAGTTGGTGCAGCTTTTGGGCCTAGCTACAGCTTCTTTCGGCAGGAGTTGGAAAAGCATGAACGGGAGAAGCCAGCTGCCTTAGCTTGGAGATCCTCTTGTGGCTTCTTGAAGAAATACCTCTCAGGATTCCCAGTGAAGCGTGCAGTGCCAGGGATCAAAGCCAGTCTGATATTCCAGGTACCTAGATCACATCATCAGCTCATAATTACACTGGCTTTCTGAGGATTTAGTTTTAAACAAAACCTCTCTTGCTCCACAAATTATACTTCTAAACTTTTTTGTGATGTTTCATACTTTATAAGTAAATGTTCCAATCTATCACAAATTATTAGTTGAGGGTGACATTTATGTAAGAAAATGCACTAATCTTTATGACATGCCTTTAAACAGATATTTACACAATAGGTGCACAGGTACCACCTGTCTACCGTTTACATGACACTGTTAGTGTTCACCATCCCAGCACCTGGACTCCAAAGACTTACCAGTATTCAATCCTTCACAAAGGCCTGGCTTGCCTGCTTTTGCACTTAACGTTAAACAACCAGGAAACATGTTCTAAACAACTTCCTATTTAGTACTTTGTGAGCCGTGCCCATGCTGTTGTATAGCCACTAGTCAGTCCTGATTTTTACCCCTATACATAATACTAGTTGACTATGAGAATACGCTATCCCTTATTTATTAGGATAGAGGACATTCCTGAGTCTGTCCTTTAGTACAAATACATGCTCATTTCTTTGGTTATTTGGCTCAAATAGAACTTCCAGGTCAAAAGGAAGGCATTTGTTTACTGGTAATAATAATTAATAATAAATCACCAGAAATGCATAAAGCAGTGTGTTTCTGGACCAGCACTTTATGTCAGCTTCTAAGAAATGTAGCCTTGCTGTTCTTTACATATGTATGTAAAGAGTAGACTTTATATATTATATATAATGTAATTATATATAATTTTAACTTTTATTGAAAATAGATTTTTTTCATACAATAAATTCTTATCAGTTTCTTGAAACACAAATTCTAGTTTGTATTTAATGAAAACTCAGAGCCAGATATTGGGGAAAAGCTGGAATATCAGAGAGAGGAAACAGACCACAGTCAAATCTCACCAGCCAACTTCTCAGAGTAAAAGCTATCTTCCAACTTCCTCAACTTGGCTCCTTGTCGCTTCTACAGAGTAAATCTCTATCTTCCTATGCCTTAAATACCTTCTTCACCCAGTTGTTTTACTTCCAGGTTTAACTCTGCAACATATTCTAGAGTTGAGTTTAAAGGTGTGAGCTACTATTATTTGGTAGTTAGGCCTTGAAATCACAGAAACACAGAAGAAAGATCTCTGTCTCTGGAGTTATGGGATTAAAGGCATAGGTGACCACTCTCTGACCCTCCTGGCTTGACTGTGGGTAGATCTGTTCTCTGATATTCCAGACTAATTTTATTAAATATATCACCACAGTTCCCCTCTGAACTCATCTAAAATTCTCCCAACACCGTTCCCCTCTGACTCAAATCCATACCCCTTATTCTCTGTCTTTGAAATACAAACAGATATCTAAAAAAAAAATGACAAAATAAAAGCAGACAATAGGAGAAAACAAATAAACAAACAGAAAAAAAAGAACCAAGGAAAAAGAACAAAAAAACCTGAGACAAAGAGACACACACTTTTTACACACAGAGAAAACCTATAAAAATGTAGAATTAGATAAATGAATAAAGAAATGTGAAATCACAGGTAAATGGATGGGACCAGAAAACAATCATCTCGAGACGTCAAAAGGCAAATATGGTATGTATTCAATAGATGTGGATGTTAGTTTTTGAGAATTCAGTGAGCAGAATACAATCTGGATATCCATAGAGGTTAGCTATAGAGTAAGGGAGTAGGAGAGGGTGGGAACTCTCTAGGAAGAGGAAATATAATAGTTATAGATCTCCTAAAGCAGGGGTGGAGGAGACTTGGAAAAAGACATCAAACATAGAGAAATAGGGAAACAAATACGGGGGTGGGCAATTAAAACTGAGAACCATTTGGGAGGTCATTTGGAAATTAATACAGTTGAATCTTCTTAAAATATATACACACATGAAAGAAATTTAAACACCATCACCAAATAATGGAAAGAGAAAGCTACAACTAGACATTTCTCATCACCAAATCAAATCCCAAGTTTTGGGAATGGGTTACATCTAATTTAGTTGCTGACTTAATGGGCCCCAAGGAAACCCCCAAACAGCTCAGGCTATTGCCAAGGCTATTATTTTCTCTACATATCTTGATAGTAAAGCCCTATTTCTGGAGATAATACCTATGTATCTCAATGAACATGAAGAAACTGAATCAGTGCCTAACTATAGCACAAACTAGTTAACATATAATGAAAACCCGGAGCCAGATATTGGGGAAAAGCTGGAATATCAAAGAAAAGAAGCAGACAATAATTAATTCTCACCCAGCCAACTACTCAGGCTGAACACAGTAAGTGCTATCGTCAAGGGTCCTCAATCTGACTGGTCATTTCTACAGAATGAATGAATTTCTGCCTTCTCCTTCCCTGCCTAGATGTTTTACTTTCTGGTTCAACTCTGGATCATAATCCTGAAGTTAGAATTAAAGGTGTAAGCTACTACAGCTTGACTGTAGGCCTGGAACTCACAGAAACCCAGAAAGATCTGTCTCTTGAGTGATGGAATTAAAGGTGTACGACAACACTTTTTGACCCTCATTGCTTGACTGTGGGTGATTCTGCTCTCTGATATTTCTGGCTGATTTTATTAAATACACAATATATCACCACAGCTAACTAGAGCCTTCAGGCCTGTTGATTAGTGCCCATGGTACTGTGAGGTACACAGAATACTACCAAAGGAGAAGAGGTAAAAACCAACCAGGCTACACACTCTTCCTTTCTCTGTGGTGACCAAACTGTATGATGGGCTGATGCAATAGTAGAACAAAGATTTGTGAAGTACCCAACTGCTATCTGATTGGCTCACTTCATGTGATGAGGCCTATGACTGACACTCACTGCTCAGATGGCCAAGAATCTGAGACTGGATAAGTCACAAACATAGGAAAAAAACAAATGTTTCTGTTCTGCTAAAGGAATGTAGCTATAAAATAACTCCCAATGACATTTCTCCTACACTCTGAGATGAGTATCTTGCTCATCCCTTATCAGAGAAGCTTCTTCACGCACTAGATGGGAACAAATAAAGAGATCTATAATTGCACAAAGTACAGAGGGTAAGAGATTTTAGAATAGGATGTCTTCCTCAAGTTCCTCTCCTCAGGGCTCAATGAACTTCTCTCAGAAGAGGCCGAAAGATTATAAGAGCCAAGGGAGAATGGAGGGAGACTGAGGAAACAAGATGTTCTAGACACAGCAGGGCTTAAGCACATAGAAACATAGAAACTGTGGCAGCATCCACTGGACCTGACATGTCTAAGGCAGATGGGGTGGAGGTGGGGTCCCAAATGCTAAAATGGGAAGTAGACCCGAGTCTCTCCATCTCTAAGCCAGCTGCTGTCTCTAAGCATCAAGTGCTCACAAAGGAAAACATCATTTTTCTCATAGAGTCTCACTGTGTATACAAACCTCCTCTTAAGAGCAGGCTTGATGGCCAGCCATAGATGATCAACACAAAACTAACTCACTGGCATTTTTGTAGGTTCTTTGTGGTAAAATACTTTGTCAGGGTTCTTTTTTTTTTCTTCTAGGTCTTTTCTGTGGCATACATAATATGGTTTTTGGTTTTGCATTTTTATGGAATTTCTGTATGTGCAAGCGTGTATGTCTCTATATGTAGTTTTTCTTTGTCTCTTTTTCTTCTGTTTGTTTTGCCTTATTCTGGCTTATTTTACTTTGTTTAATATATTTATATTATATTTTAGGTACCATTAGTTTTCTCATGTGAGAAAGGTAGGATATAGATATGGATCAGTGGGAAGGTGAAAAGATCTGGGAGAAGGTGGGGGAGGGGAAACTATAATCAGAACATAATAAATAAAATCTGTTTCCAATGAAAAAGAAAGAAACTGGTAAGTCAAAAAGAAGAAAGAAAAAAGAAAAAAGAAAAAAAAGATATTGGATGTTAGGAGGCAAGTAACAACCCTGTGGGAGACAGCATAAAGTAATTACTTCTCATGCACTGTAGGATATAACACTGCTATCACAGTATATTTAATACTACTGGCTAAAGTCTCTAAACTGCCAGTAAGGTCTCAGAACCACAATTAGATCTTGTTTGTAAATTCTTCTTCATGGAAACCAAATCTAGGGATAAGTTTTGAATTAAAAGAGTCTAAAAAAAACCATGAAGGATCCTGGAAAGACTTGTCATTGTGGCAAGAATGAGGAGGACAACCAAGGTGCAGAACGTGGTGGCCACTTGATTGTGGCTACCATGGGATTGTGTAGAGGACTTTCAAGTTGTTATGGAGCATGCCCTAAATATTACTTTTTTGTTGTATCTGAATAAAGTCTGAAAATGAGTTTAGATTAAAAATAGAGAAAGACAAAATAATTATAAATTCTACAGAGAGTCAGTGCTATGAGGTTCTTGTCTCAATCTTGGATCACTTCAGAATAAAAATAAATAATGACAATTACGAATGTAAATGCATTGAATACAATAAGAAAGCAGGAGTCTAAACTGCAGATAATAACAGAGCTGAGGGAAACTACCTTCCAATTATAACATAACCAACTAATAAATACTGAGCGACATTGGAGCTAGAGAATTGTTGCTGTACAGCCAGCTGCAAGAATTGCTATTGCTGCTATTGCATAAAACTAAAGTAGTTAAATGCTCTCAAATAATTTCCCCAAAGAACAGTTAACATTTAAAAGAATAAAAAGAATAACTTTATAGTGGAGAAAGCCAGCAGCCTGCAGTTTAATGCAAAGATCAATATGATCTAACAGGATATATTTGCCAATGTGTAGCATTAAGAGAGCAGTAATGTTCAAAACTACATAATTTGCATTTGGCCAAGAGGAAACAGCAGACAGACTAAGAATCTCAGGTATACTTCACTTCAACTTGTAGTGATGCTGTGGAATATGAAGAAAGGCCAGAGAATTTCTGAGATCAATAACAGAAACAGTAACTAGAAAATGTGAGGTTCTAGTTGGAGTCTTGGATTCAAAAGAAAAATACAGTTGAAGATGTTATTGTCAAAATTAGATTGAATTGTGTATTGAAAAATATGAACTATTTTTATGATATCTCACAGGTTTCTTTGTAAGCTTGTGAATAGTTTTTAGAAAATAATGTTTTATATAAATGTTTAGAAAATAATGTTTTATATGATCATTTATTTATCTATGAAAATATAAGTTGACTCAAATGATATTAAAATTATAAGTTTAAAATTATGAAAATTAATTTGAACTGTATGTATTTCAGCTTTAAAAGAGAAGGATAATCACTGTTTGAGTACAGGCCGCACCAGGGGGAGAAGTCTGCCAGCTGAATTTCCAGGCTCCCTGGACTCCTCCCCCAAGACCCACTCCACTGTTCAAGCCCTCTGACCTCATGTCATTCTCTCAGGAGCCCTCCCTTCCCCCAACTCCAGCCAACTTCATTGACTCAGGTACAGTTCACACCAATAGGAAGAACACATGAGTGACATGCTTGCCAGCTCAGCTGCTCCACTTCCCAGATTTTGATCCCCTTGGCTCCCCCCCTCCAACACATTGCTGCTGTGCCTGAATCACAACTCTGAAGTAATTCCATTGCTCAGGTACTGACCACACTAGTTTGAAGAGCAGACTTCAATGGCCCAGAAGCACACCACACCTGGCAGGTGCAGACCAGAAAAATAAGCCATACCAATCAGTGAACAAAGAACCTCTGGTGCACCAAAGGCCAAGCTAATCACTAAAAGGCCAGCTTCCAACTTGGACAGAGACTCCCTAGATCAAAGGCCTCAGTGGCTGTTAGAAATGCAGGTCACAAACACTAGAATACCAAAGATGAATGAGAAACCAAATAACAAAACACCCAACCACCAAAGACAAGATCAGAAATTGGGACCTAGCCCTAAAATCAACCCAAACCCAGATACCTAAATGCTAATTTAAGACGATAATAAACCGCAGTCAGGGCAATATGGAGGTACCATATTCCATCAATCCTACTACAGCAAGACCTGAATATCCCAACACAACTGAAGTACAAGAAAAATTACCTTAAAAACAACTCTATGAAGATAGTAGAAATCCTTAAAGAAAAAATGAAAAACTCTATTAAAGAAATTGAGGAAAAAAGAAAACCAATAAATTTCTTAAAGAATGCCAAAAAATAAAACCAGAGAGAGAGAAAGAGAGAAAGAGAGAGATAAATAGAGGGAGGGATGGGGGGAGAGAGAGAGAGAGAGAGAGAGAACAAACAAAAAAAACAGGTGAAGGAAATTATTCAAAACTTAAACTTTGAAATAAAAGCAATTAAAAAAAACTTAAGGGAATTCTGGAATTGAAAAATTAAGGTAAATGAACAAAAGCTACAGATGCAAACATCACCAAAAAATAGAAGAAATAGAAAAGAGAGTCTCAGGCTTAGAAGACACAATAGAAGAAATATAAAATGTTAGAACTACAAAGATCCATAATATAAAACACCAGGAAATCTGTGACACCATGAAAAGACCAAATCTAAGAACAATAGAAATAGAAGAAGAATCCCAGCTCAAAACCAAAATAATATGTTTAACAAAATCATAGAAGAAAAATTTCCTAAATTAAGAACGACATGCCTATGAAGTTACAAGAAGTTTACAGAACAACAAATAGATTAGACCAGAACTAACAAATAGATTAGACCAGAAAAGAAAATCCCCTCACTACATAATCAAAACATTAAACATACAGAACAAAGAAAAATATTTTAATATTATTTTAATTATTAATATTAATATTAATAATATTTTTAGATATTTGCAAGACAAATAGGTCAAAGAGTGTAAAAAGGCAGACCTACTAGACTCATGGCCAACTTCTCAACAGAGACCTTAAAAGCCAGAAGGGCTTGGATAGATGTCTTGCAGACTCTATGGGACCACAGTTGCCAGCCAGGACTAATATATCCAGCAGAACTTTCAACCACCATAGATGGATAAAATAAGTTATTTCATGAGAAAGTCCACTTAAAAACCATCAATTTACAAAACACCTTCCAGCCCCATAGAAGGTGCAAGCTCCAACTCAAGAAAGTTAACTATTCCTATGAAAACACAGGCAATATATAATCTCACACCAGAAAAACACAAAAAGGGACAAACACACACACTACAACAATACTAAGAAAATAACAGAAATTAAGAACTATTGTTTATTAATATCTCTCAGTATTAATGGACTCAATTAGCCAATAAAGACACACACTAACAGGATAGATATAGAAACAGAATTCAACCTTCTGCTGCATGTGAGAAACCTCAACATCATAGACATTACCTAAGAGAAAAGGTGGGGGGGCTGGAGAGATGGCTCAGCGGTTAAGAGCACCCTCTGCTCTTCCAGAGGACCCGGGTTCGATTCCCAGCACCCACATGGCAGCTAACAACTGTCTGTAGTTCCAGTTCCAGGCAAACACCAAGGCAAATAAATAAATAATAAATAAATAAAGTTTTTAAAAAAAAAGAGAGAAAAGGGTAGGAGAAAGATTTTCCAATCAAATGGACGTACGGAACAAAATGGTGCTGCTATTCTAATATCTAACAAAATAGACTTCAAGCCAAAATTAATCAAAAAAGTTGAAGAAAGATACTTCATACTCATCAAAGGAAAAAATCTACCAAGATGATGTCTCAGTTTTGAACATCTATGCCTCTAAAACAACAGCACCCATATTCATAAAAGAAACATTACTGAAGATTAAATCACATTCTCTAAATTTGACTACATATTCAGTCACAAAGCAAGTCTTAGCAGCTACAGAAAGCTGGATATCAACAAAAATAGGAAGAGATAACAGGAAATAATCAAACTGGGGGCTAAAATCAGTACAATAAAAACAAAAAGAACACTATTAAAAAAAAACAGTGAAAAAGAGATGAATCAAACTAGACAAACTATTATCCAAACTAAAATAAAAAAAAGTAGAGAGAGAATATCCAAATTAACAAAATCAGAAAAGATTGGGGGGGGACATAAAAATAGACACTGAGGAAATCTAGAAAATCATTAGGTCAGACATCTAAACCTATACTCCACAAAATTGAAAAATCTAAAATAAATAGGTAAATGTCTTCTTTTCAAAAGTAACATACTTTTTTATTGATTTTTCTGGGAATTTTATATCATGCACCCCAATTCTGCTCATCTCCCATATCTACCCCTCACCTTGTGGCATTCTCCCAAAAGAAAACCCAAAATAAATTAATTAAGAAGAAAATAAAACACAAAACAAAAAACACCTCACTTTTTCATTGTTCCCACCTCTCCAACACCTCTTCATTTACCCTAGTGGCATTGGGAGCTGGCCCTTTCGCCCAGTTAGCCCCACCCACAAATATTCATTGCAATGAGTCATTTGTCTGATTCAAGGCCTCTGGCCCCTAGCACACCATCATCACCAGACCTTTATTGAAATTCTTCGCAGATACCCTGCTGTTGCCCCAAGTAATAGAGTCCTTTCATAAGCTCCAGCAGGTTATAGATGGGGTAGATGGTATGGTGCGCAACCCTATATATATGTGGTTTTAAAAAGAATGGCCCCCAAAAAGAGTGCCACCATTGGGAGATGTGGCCTTGTTGAAGAAAGTATGTCACTGTAGGGGTGGAATTGGAGGTCTCTTTTGCTCAAGCTTTACTCAGTGTTATATTTAGTCCACTTTCTATTACCTTCTGATCAAGATGTGGCCAGCACCATGTCTCCTGGCTCGCTGTCATGCTTTCTGTCACAATGACAACCTCTGAAAGTGTAAGCAAGCTACCTCAATTTAAAGTTTTTCTTCCAAGAGTTGCAATCATCATGGTGGCTTTTCACAGCAGTAGAAAGCCTAAGATACAAAGGCCCAGATTGTGGACCTAGATGGTAACCAAGTGGGTCAGTCTAGGATAGGACTGTACCCCTCAGAGTAGAGGTGGAATCAACTTTCCAATGTCCATGCCATAAGGGCTAACTCTCTCAGGCTTATAGTGAGCAGTAGAACTCTTTCTCCCTAGTACAGGGGCCAATTCTCCTGTAAGAATCAGAGCCATCTCTCCAAGGCTCAGTGAAGGATGGGACTGCCTCATCATGATCCTTGGATTTTAACATGAATGGTTTCTATGGCCCCCTGTGGTAACATGGGCCATGGACATTGAAATAGACCCCAGCAGCAGCAGGACCACCAACCCAGATATGGCCCTTGGTAGCAGCTCGGGCCTAGATGTCACCATAGCCCTGGTGGCAGGGAAGGTCATTCAGATAAGTATGACCCTTGTGGCAGCATAGCCCTCGGATGCCAACATGGTCTCAGGTGACTGAGCAGCCTGCAAGTATCTGCATAGCCCTTTGTGGTAACAGGAACCATGGAAATCAACTCAAACCCTGGCTGCTATAGGGCATGGTCCCAAACATGGCCTTCAGCAATACCTCAGGGCCAGAGAACATCATGACTGCACAGAGCACTCAGACTGACATGGCCCTGATAGAAGCACAGCACTCAAACATCAATATGGTCACAGGTTGCAGCCTAAACCCCAGGGCATCCATGTAGCCTTGGATAATTATAATAACACAGGCCCTGGCTGTAATAGGACAATGGACCCAGACATGGTCCTCTGTAGTAGCTGCAATCCATATGTAATCATGACCCCAGGTGGCAGTTCAAACTACTCAGATCAGCATGGCCTCAGTAGTAGCATGGCACTCAGACACAATGGCCCCAGGTAGTGGCCCAGATCTCTGGCATCAACATAGCCTTTAATGGTAACAGGAATCACAGATCAATATAAACCCTGGCTGCAGTAGGGCCACTGAACCAGACATGGTCCTCAGCTGCAGCCTGGTCTCAGAGAAGTACATTTTACCTTGTGGCAAAACACAGCAGCTCAGATCTGCATGGCTCTGGCTGCATCATGACCCTCAAACATTAGCACGGCTTCTCTCAGGTGGCAATTCAGAAACCAGGTATCTGTACAGACTTCAGTGGTAATAATAGCCATGAAAATTACCACTGACAGTATCTGCAGTAAAACTATGAACCCACACATAGCCCTTGGCAGAAGCCTGGGCCAAAATGTAACCATGGCCCCAAGGGGCAGCATGGCAAATTTTTTTGGATAGAGATCACTTATTAAAATTAAATGGACCTATAACCCCTAAAGATATAGAAGCAGTCACTAAAGTCTCTCAACCAAAATAAAAGCCCAGGACCAGATGGTTTTAATGCAGAATTCTAGCAGAATTTAAAGGAGAGCTAATATCAATACTCCTCAAATAATTCCACAAAATAAAAACAAAATTAGCATTGCAAAATTCTCTTTACGAGGTCACAGTTACTTTGATATGCAAACCACAAAAAGGCTCAACAATAAAAGAGAACTATAGACCAACTTCTTTCGTGAACATTGATGTGAAAATGCTCAACAAAATACTCACAAATTGCATCTAAGAACACATCAAAAAGGTCATTCATAATGACCAACTAGGCTTCATCCAAGAGATACATGGATGGTTCAACATATAAAAATATGTCAATATAATTAACCATATAAACAAATGGAAAGAAAAAACCCACATAATTGTCTCATTAGATGCCAAAAGCCTTTGACAAAATCCAACACCTCTTCACAATAAAAGTCTTGGAGAGATCAGGGATATAAAGCATGTACCTAAATAAAGTGAGGGAAATTTAGCAAGTTAATAGCCAGTATCAAATTAAATGGAGAAAAACTGCAAAGCAATTTGGCTTAAATTAGGAACAAGACAAAGCTGTCCAATCTTCCCTTATAGATTCAATATAGTAATAAATTTGTAGCTATAGCAATAAGACAATAAAAGGAGATCAAGGGGACAAAAATTAGAAAGAAGTCCAAGTACTATTATTAACAGATGATATGATAGTATATACATAACTTATTCCAAAAATTCTACCAGGGAACTCCTGCAGCTGAAAAACACCTTTAGTAAAGTGGAAGAATATAAAATTAACTAAAAAAAAATCAACACTCTTCCATATCCAAATGGTAATGGTAGTTAGGCTGAGAAAGAAAACAGAATTAACACCCTTTACAATAGTCACAAATACTATAAAATGTCTTAGTGTAACTCTAACAAAGTAAATGAAAGGCCTGTATGACAATAGTTTCAAGTCTTTGAAGAAAAGAATTGAAAAAGATATCAAAAGATGAAAAGATTTTCCACATTCATGTATCAAGTGGGATTAAAATAGTAAAAAAGTGGTTTTCTTACCAAAAGCAATCTACAGATTCAATGAAGTCACTATTAAAATTCTTATACAATTATTTACAGACCTTGAAAGAAAAACAATCAACTTTCTATTAAAAAAATGCCTAGGATAGCTAAAACAACCTTGTACAATAAAAACCACATGGTATTTGCATAAAAAGAGACAAGTTTATCAAAAAGAATCAAATTAAAGACCCAATTGTAAATTCATATACTTACAGACTCCTAATTTTTCAACACAGAAACTGAAATTATACAATGGAGAAAAGAAAGCATCTTCAGTAAATAGTGTTAGTCTAACTGGATTTCTGCAGCTGGAAGAAAACAAATAGATTCATATCTATTATCATTCATAAGATTAGAGTCCAAGTGAATAAAGGACCACAACATAAATTCAGATGTGCTGAACTTGATAGAAAAGAAAATAAGGAAAAGTCTTGAACTCATTGGCACAGGAAAAACTTGCTGAATAGCACATCAGTAGTACAGGCAATAGGATAAACTATAAATAATTGGGACCTCATAAAACTGAAAGGCCTCAGTAAGGTAAAAGACACAGTCAATAGACAAAAATGCACCTACAGAGTGGGAAAAGATCTTCAGCAACCACACATCTGACACATGGCTGATCTCAAAAATATAAGGAACTCATGGAACTAGACATCAATAAACTAAATAATTCAATTAAAAAATGGGGGTAAAGCTCTAAACAGAATTCTCAACAGAAAAATTTAAAATGGCTGAGAAACACTTAAAGAAATGTACATCATCCTTAACTATTAGGGAAATAGAAATCAAAATGACTCTGAGATTCTATCTTATACCTGTCAGAATGGTTAAGATCACAAACATAAGTGACAGCTCATGAAGGAGAGGATGTGCAGCAAAGGGAATACTCCTTAATTGCTGGTGGGAGTGCAAACATGTACAGCCATTTTGGAAGTTGATATGATGATTTCTCAGAAAATTGGGAATATCTCTACCTCAAAACCCATCTATACCACTCTTGGGCACACACCCAAAAGATACGCAATCATACCACAAAAACACTTGGTCAACCATGCTCATAGAAACTTTCAGTATAATAGCCAGAAACTGAAAGCAACCTAGATGCCCCTTTATGGAAGAATGGATGAGGAAAATGCGGTACATTTACACAATGGTATATTACTCAGTTGGGTTTTTTGTTTTTTTTTTTTTTTTCAACATTTGATATTGGAGCCTGGTAATCTTTTTTTTTTTTTTCTTCTTTATTTATTTTGTATTTATCAAGAAAAACAGTAAAATGAATTTAAAATGCTGATAAGTTAACAATAACTATGAAGAAGATAAAAATCACAAGCATGACTTATCAAGGGAGATAATGCAAATAATATTGCTACACATATATTTACTTTGTGTTCAGCTTTCCCTCTGAATTTTTTTATCCATCCCTGTATATCCTTATTCAAGGTCCCTGCCCCCTCCCGCCACATCAGGTCATTTTTCTTCTCCACAACTCCCCATCCCCTCCCTGGGCAGGGAGCAGACAGTCCTATGGTCCCACTGACCCAATAATGCTTGAATCAGGCTTCACTCCTGGCAAATCTAGTTTTGTCCCCCCTCCCTCAAGAGTGAGTCAGGTTTTCCTATAGGTGGAATGGGATCCGAAGGGTCAGTCCAGGTTGTTTCTGATCCCAAGCTGTTCAGTGGTTGTGGTTTGCAGCTTGGGCAGGCTTGGCTTCTTTTCTTGTTTGTTTGTTTAGAGACCACTAATGAGTGAGTACATCCCCTGCTTATCTTTCTGAGTTTGTGATACCTCGCTCAGGAGGATATTCTCCAAATCCATCCATTTTACTGTGAATTTGAGGATATCATTTTTTTCTTACTGCTGAGTAGTATTCCATTCTTCAGTTGAGGGACATCTAGGTTGATTCCAGGTTCTTGCTATTACAAATAATGCTGCTATGAACATAGTTGAGCTAATACCTTTGGAGTGTGAATGTGCCTCTTTAGGGTATATACCCAGAAGTGGTACTGCTGGGTCCTTGGGGAGATTGATTCTCAATTTTCTGAGAAACCTCCATATTGCTTTCCAAAGTGGCTGAACAAGCTTCCACTCCCACCAACAATGGAGGAGTGTTCCCCTTGCTCCACATCCTCTCCAACATAGGCTGTCATCTGTGCCTTTTATCTTAGGTAATCTAACAGGTGTTAGGTGGTATCTCAAAGTTGTTTTGATTTGCAGTTCTCTGATGGCTAAAGATGAAGAGCACTTTTTCAGGTACCTTTCAGCCATTCGTAGTTCCTCTGCTGAGAATTCCCTCTTTAGATCTGTACCCCATTTTTTGATTGGGTTATTCAAGGTTTTGGGCTCTAGATTCTTGAGCTCTTTATATATCTTAGAGATCAGTCTTCTATCACTTGTAGGGTTGGTGAAAATCTTTTCCCATTCTGTAGGCTGTCATTTTGTCCTATTGACAGTGTCCTTGACTTTACAGAAGCTTCTTAGCTTCAGGAGATCCCACTTAATGTTTGCTGTTCTTAGTGTCTGTGCCACTGGCGTTATATTTAGGAAGTGGTCGCCTGTGCCAATTCGTAGAAGTGTATTTCCCACTTTCTTTTCTATCAAGTTCAAAGTGGCTGGGTTTAAGTTGAGGTCTTTGGTCCACTTGGATTTGAGTTTTGTGCAGGGTGACAGGCTCAGATCTATTTGCATTTTTCTACACACTTCCATCCAGCTATGCCAATACCATTTGTTAAATATACTATCTTTTTTCCATTGAATATTTTGGGCCTCTTTGTCAAAGATCAGGTGTTCATAGGTTTTTAGGTTAATGTCTGGATCCTCAATTCTATTCCATTGGTCCCCAAGTCTGTTTTTATGCCAGTACCAGGCTGTATGTATTACTGTAGCTCTATAGTATAGCTTGAAGTCAGGGATGGTGATACCTCCTGAGGTTCTTTTCTGGAGTAAAAATGTTTTGGCAATCCTGGCTTTCCTGTTATTCCAAATGAAATTGAGTATTGTTCTTTCAAGGTCCAAAAAATATTGTGTTGGGATTTTGATGGACAGTGCATTGAATCTGTAGATTGCCTTTGGTAGAATTGCCATTTTTCCTATGTTGATCCTACCAATCCAGGAACATGGGAGAGCTTTCCATTTTCTGATATCCTCTTCAATTTCTTTCTTCAGTGATTTAAAATTTTTGTCAAATAGGTCTGTTACTTCTTTGGTTATAGTTACTCCAAGGTATTTAATACTATTTCCAGCTATTATGAAGGGTAATGTTTCCCTTATTTCTTTTTCAGCTCTTCTATCTTTAGTGTACAGAAGGGCTACTGATTTCTTTGAGTTAATCTTGTATCCTGCTACATTGCTGAAGGTGTTTATCAGCCTTCGCAGTTCCTTGGAAGAATTTTGTGAGTCACTTATGTATACAATCATATCATCTGCAGATAAAGAAAGCTTCACTTCGACTTTTCCAATTTGTATTCCCTTAATCTCTTTTCATTCCCTTATTGCTTTAGCTAAAACTTTGAGGAGTATATTGAATAGATAAGGGCAGAGAGGACATCCTTGTCTAGTTCATGACTTTAGTGGGATTGCTTTGAGTTTTTCTCCATTAAGTTTGATACCAGTTGTCAGCTTCTTGTAAATCGCCTTTATTATATTTAGGTATTCTCCCTGTATTCCTGATCTCTCCAGGGCTTTAATCATAAAGGAGTGTTGGATTTTCTCAAAGCCTTTTCAGTATCTAAGTATATCATCATGTGGTTTTGTTCCTTTAGTTTGTTTATATGATGGATAACATTTACAGTTTTTCATATGTTAAACCAGCCCTGCATTTCTGGGATGAAGCCTACTTGGTGGTGGTGGATGATATCTTTTATACATTATTGTATAAGGTTTGCTAACATTTGTTGAGAATTTTCACATCAATATTCATGAGGGAAATTGATCTGTAATTCTCCTAGTTTGCTGTGTCTTTGAGTGGCTTGGGTATTCTGGTGATTGTGGCCTCATAAAAGGAATTTGGCAATATTCCTTCAGTTTCTACTGTGTGAAATAGTTTGAGGAGTAACAGTAGTAATTCTTCTTTGAATGTCTGGTAGAAGTTGGCACTGAAACCATCTGGACCAGGGCTTTTATTTTTGGTGAGGTTTTTAATGACAGCTTCAATTTCCTTAAGGGTTATAGGCCTGTTTAGGTAATTAATCTGATCTTCATTTAATTTCAGTAGATGGTACCTGTCCAGGAAGCTGTCCATTTCTTCTAGGTTTTCCATTTTTGTGGAATACAGATTTTCAAAATATGATCTGATAATTCTCTGTATTTCCTGGGTGTCTGTTGTTATGTCCCCCTTTTTATTTCTGATTTTGTTGATTTGAACACTCTCTCTCCCTGTTTTTTGATTAGTTTGGCTAAGGGCTTATCTATCTTGTTACCTTTCTCAAAGAACCAACTCTTAGATTCGTTGATTCTTTGTATTGTTCTTTTTGTTTCAATTGTATTGATTTCAGCTCTAAGTTTGATTATTTCCTGCCGTCTACTCCTTCTATGTGAGTTCGTTTCTAATTGTTCTAAGGCTTTCAGCTGAGCTGTTAGGTCTCTAGTGTGGGATTTCTCTAGGTTTTTTATATAGGCATCTAGCATTATGAATTTTCCTCTTAAGACTGCTTTCATTGTGTCCCACAAGTTTGGATACATTGTGAGTTCATTTTCATTAAATTCTAGGAAGACTTTGACTTCTTTCTTAATTTCTTCCTTGACCCAGAGATGGTTCAGCTGAGTGATGTTTAGTTTCCATGAGTTGGTAGGCTTTCTTTGGGTTTTGATGTTGTTGAACTCTAACTTTAGGCCCTGGTGGTCCAATATGTTACAAGGGATTATTTCCATTTTTTTTGTATCTGCTGATATTTGCTTTATGACCAATTATGTGGTCAGTTTTGGAGAAAATTCCATGAGGAGCTGAGAAATATGTATATTCCTTTGTGTTTGGGTGGAAGGTTCTGTAGATATCTATTAAATCCATTTGCATCATAACCTCTTTTAGACTCCTTATTTCTCTGTTGAGTCTCTGTCTGGTTTATCTATCCAGGGTTGATAGGGTATTGAAGTCTCCCACTATTAGGGTGTAAGAATTGATGTGGAATTTGAGCTTTAGCAGTGTTTCTTTCACATAAGTATGTGCCCTTATATTAGGGGCATAAATATTCAAGATTGAAATCTCCTCTTGACCAATTTTTCCTGTGATGAATAAGTAGTGACCATCTTGGTCCCTTTTAATTGCTTTTAGCTTAAAGTCTACTTTGTTAGATACTAGGTTTGCAACTCCCGCTTGTTTCTTAGGACCATTTGACTGGAAAATCTTTTCCCAACCCTTTATTCTAAGCCTGTGTCTGTCTTTGTGGTTGAGGTATGTTTCTTGTAGGCAACAGAAGGATGACTTCTGTTGTTGTAACCATCTTGTTAGTGTGTCACGTTTTATAGGAGAGTTGAGACCATTGATATTAAGGGAAATTAGTGACCATTGATAGGGTATTTCCTGCCATTTTTGGTGGTAACTAGTTTATATTTCCTTTCTCTAGGGTATTCTTCTGTGGAATTATTGATTGTTTGTGATTTTGTGGGTGTATCTGAGGTCCTTATGTTGGAGATTTCCCTCTAATACTCTCTGTAGTGCTGAATTGGTTTGGTAGATAGATATTCTTTCCATCTGACTTTGTCCTGAAATACCTTCTTTACTCCATCTATGATCATTGATAATTTTGCAGGGTATAGTATGCTAGTTTGGCAGCCATGCTCTTTTAGCGTCTGTATATCTTCTGACCAAGCCCTTCTAGCTTTCATTGTTTCCATTGAATAGTCAGGTGTTATTCTGACGAGTCTGCCTTTTTATGGGAGTTGGCCCTTTTCTTTTGCAGCTCTTAAAATTTTTTCTTTGCTCTGTATGTTTTGTGGCTTGATTATTATGTGGCGCACTGACTTTTTTGGGGGATCATATCTATTTGGTGTTCTGTAAGCTTCTTGTATCTTTATAAGCATTTCCTTCTTCAGATTAGGGAAGTTTTCTTCTATGATTTTATTGAAACACTATCTGTGCCTTTGAGCTGGTATTCTTCTCCTCATTCTATTCCTATTATTCTCACATTAGGTCTTTTCGTGGTGTCCATTATTTCCTGAACATTTTGAGTTATGGCTTTTTTAGTTTTACTATTTTCTTTGACTGACATATCTATTTGAGCTACTGAGTCTTCCACTTCAGAGATTCTATCTTCCATCTTTTGAACTCTGTTTGTTATGCTTGTATCTGTGGTTGCAGCTTTTTCCTTCAGATTTTCTATTTCCATCTTTT